>JAGFPH010002866.1:55603-85076 GCA_018207615.1 Philaenus spumarius | reverse complement strand
TTTTGAAAATTCAGTGTGGGGTATCGTTTTATATGTTTTTGGGTACGGGAAAACCGATGTTGACAGTTAAAAAGTCATAGCGCGTCGAGGTCTCATTTTTGGTTCAAAATTTTGAAAATTCAGTATGGGGTATCGTTTTATATGTTTTTGGGTACGGGAAAACCGATTTTTGACATTTAAAAGTCGTAGCGCGTCGGTATCACGTTTTTGAATTTAATTTCAGTGTGGGGTATCATTTTATATGTTTTTGGGTACGGAAAACCCGATTTTGACAGTTAAGAAGTCGTAGCGCGTCGGGATCACGTTTTTGGATCTACATTTTGAAAATTCAGTGTGGGGTATCGTTTAATATGTTTTTGGGTACGGGAAAACCGACTTTTGACATTTAAAAAGTCGTAACGCGTCGGGATCACGTTTTTTCATCAACATTTTGAAAATTCAGTGTGGGGTATCGTTTTATATGTTTTTGGGTACGAGAAAACCGATTTTTGACATTTAAAAAGTCGTAACGCGTCGGGATCACGTTTTTTCATCAACATTTTGAAAATTCAGTGTTGGGTATCGTTTTATATGTTTTTGGGTACGAGAAAACCGATGTTGACAGTTAAGAAGTCGTAGCGCATCGGGGTCTCGTTTTTGGTTAAAAATTTTGAAAATTCGGTATGGGGTATCGTTTTATATGTTTTTGGGTACGGGAAAACCGATTTTTGACATTTAAAAGTCGTAGCGCGTCGGGATAACGTTTTTTCATCAACATTTTGAAAATTCAGTGTGGGGTATCGTTTTATATGTTTTTGGGTACGAGAAAACCGATGTTGACAGTTACGAAGTCGTAGCGCGTCGGGGTCTCGTTTTTGGTTCAAAATTTTGAAAATTCGGTATGGGGTATCGTTTTATATGTTTTTGGGTACGGGAAAACCAATTTTTGACATTTAAAAGTCGTAGCGCGTCGGGGGTCACGTTTTTGAATTAAAATTCAGTGTGGGGTATCATTTTATATGTTTTTGGGCACGGGAAAACCGATTTTGACAGTTAAAAAGTCGTAGCGCGTCGGGATCACGTTTTTGGATCAACATTTTGAAAATTCAGTGTGGGGTATCGTTTTATATATTTTTGGGTACGTGAAAACCGATTTTTGACAGTTAAAAAGTCGTAGCGTGTCTGGATCACTTATTTTTTTACCAAATGTAACAAATGAAAAGTAATTGTTAAGTTTCATTTTCTTTCAATTCATGTGATCTGCCCGACGATTTTCAGTAGTGACTGTGGTAGGTAATTCGGTAATTCAATTGGAACTAATTAAACATAACATTTAACTTTGTTTTAACCACTTAAGTATTAGGCCCGTGTTACACTGTAAAATATTTTATAAAATATGTTTTATAAAAGATGGTATCCACCTAATATAAAAGATTTGAAAAGTGATTCTCTTTTATAAAACATTTTGGACTTTTACTAAAAAGTTTAAATGTCTAACATTTTATAAAAGGTAAATGCCAACCTCTTAAATTTTATAAAAGAAATGTTATATAAGAAATATATTATAAAAGATGGCCCATTATACTATCAATGATCTTTGTCAAAGAACTTTTATAAAACATATTTTATAAATTAACTTTAGGCCTACTTTTAAACATAATAAAAAAGCAATAATCAAGTTGTATTTTTTGGTTTTAAACCTTTTGGGACCATCTGAAGATATTTCACTGTAGATATTTAATTTCACCATAGTTAATTAAGTAAAAATAATGCTATTATTATTTTTTTGAAGATTTATATTGGAATTTATAATGAATATAATAAAAATTATTAAAACATAAGGTCAATAAATATGTTGAAATATATAAAGGAACTGTGGTGTGTTAATGTCTGTTTTATCTGTTCATCTGTAGCGAATAGCGATAAATTTTGGGGAAATTTTTAGTGAAAAAAAGTGTGTTCTGGGGAAATTTTGTGTGCTAAAACATTTTCTGCACCCCTGGTAATAACTAACACTTATATAATAGAAGTGATGACAAGCTCTTCTTCTTTCACTCAAAAACTCTTTTAAATTGTAGTAAGTCTTAGTTTTTAACAATGTCTTGAACCCTTTCCTTTTGAACTTGTTGGTAAATGGCCAAAAAAGGTTTTCATACTTTAAATGGTATGTCTTTTATTATTTGTTGTTTTGTGATTTGGTACGGCCAGTTTATTTGTATTCTTCAAAATTTTTATATTGAAGTATTCTTTTAAATATTCAAAATATTTTTTGGAACAAAATATATTATAAAATATAAATAGATTTAAGGGTTAATAATTAGTTTTACTTAAAGATAGTCTTGCAAGAATAATTTTGCCTTTTTTCCTGCTCGAATAGATTTCTGTTTTTGTAAAATAAATAGGTTTTGGATATTAGAATTTAAGTTGCCCCAAATTATAATAGGATAGCTCAATTTAGGGGTAATTAAACAATGATACACCGATAGTAATGCAGTTTTTGTACAAAATGTCAATAACCTTCTGATAAGAAAAATATTTGATGAAATTTAATTACTCAAAGAGTTTAGTTGTTCTTAAAATTTAATGTTGTTGTCTAGTTAATTGTATTATTTTGTTATATAAATTGGTCTATATATGAACAGTCACTTGCGTTTCCTTTAAAATTCCCATAATACATTTTGAGGAAGCTTAAGTGTTTTCGGAGTAGATTTATGACTATTTACATTCTCTATCATTGAATCTAAAATTTCCAGTTTAACATACTAATTTCAAAGGGGAGGAGATAAATAACTAACTTTGTTTTGTTTAAATTTGATATTTTTCTTACTCAATTTGAAATATACAATTGAAAAGTATATAAAATAGCAACAAGTACGGGATATAATAAAAACGGTACAATGAGCCGAGCAGACTATTTTAGTAGGATGCTAAATAAAGCAGGAGATTAGACCCGCCTTTTACTGAGAGCTTTTTAGTATTTACTGTAATGCAACATTTTAATGACCAAGTGGAATTAGCCAACATAGGTAAACCAAGCGGAAATATCGAAGATGCGATTACGTTTCTAAACAACAATTATATGATGGAGGAAGCGAGGCGTAGAACCGATCACAAAACACAGAAAATGTAAATAGGCCAAACCAACCATCAAATACCCAACATTTCCAAAGATCCTCTGGTCAAAACCAAAATACCTCCAATCACCCAAATAAAAATAGACCCGGTCCATCAAAACCTACTCCTAATCAGAAGCTGAAAAACTAAATAAGGGGATTGTGCCTAGGAAAACATTACTATATCGAAAAGACAGGGCCGTGGATAAAATAACAATAAATATAAATAATGGAGGGACAAAGCTAAAAAAGCTAAATAAAATAAAAAGCTAAAAAAATGTAGTGCCATTGGCTAGGATCGAACCTGAAATCAATGTATCTTTAACTGACAAAAATGAAAATAGTAAACAGAAATCGTTAGGAAATATTCATTACAACATACGGGATGATTTGCTAAGTAATCAAGGAGAAGCGGAGATACAGGAAAAGCCTGTAGAAGAGATTCCGGGACATTTTAGCGGAAATTGGACACAACCCGGCGTTATTAGAGATTGACACATGTGCGGATATAATTAATTGTAGTACAATTTAGTGATGGGTGAATTCAAATTAAAATAATCGGTTAATCCAAATGTCAGTGCAGATACTTTAATTAGAATGTATAATCCGTTTATTTCCGATTCTTAAACGTCACAGAGTAGATTTTTCTAAAACGATCTGATTGGTCGAGCTGAATTCGAATGAATAACCAGATTATTTTTCCAATTCTTAAGGGTTAGAGTGTAGATTTTTATAATACGATCTAATTGGTCGAGCTGAATCGGATACCGATGCGCAAAACCATTCTGCGCCGATAATCGGATTCGAATGAATTATTCGATTATTTCATTCGAAACCGATTAATCCTATTAACTATTTCATCCGATTATAAACATCACTAGTACAATTTTAGCTACATTTTAGTACAATTTATGTTAATTGGATCAAACATGGAAAATAAACTTTTCTTATGGAGATTTAACATAGGGAGAAAATGTAAAGCTTCTGACAGCGAGCCTGACCGTTCTACTGGACCAATTTACATGCGGGTTATACCAAAACAAAGGTTAGCGGTCCTATATGTGCAGGTTTTATTTGTATTTTGAAAATATTTATGTTAATTGGATCAAAAATGGAAAACAAACTTTTCTTATGGAGATTTAACATGGGGTAAAATTTCAACTTTGCACTTCTTTGAAGAGTTCACTGAATGTTTCTACTGAACCGTTTTACACGCGGGTTCGTTTTAAATGACAGATCAATCATTCTATATTTGCACAATTTACTTACATTTTTGAAATAATTTCATTTAGAATGTAATAAAAGAACTTTTTAAGACGTATTTTATCATCAATTTAAGTTTCCCTATCCAGCTGATTATTAAAACACGTGATTGTGCATCTAAGAACAAACAATTGCACCAAAAGGAATCAGTTGGCTTAGAGAAAGTCATTAGTGGCCAGTATTTTTCAAGGAAAAAAATTCACAGGATCGAGTTGAACGTTAAACACATAGTGCCTAACAGCTGTAGACCTAATACCAATAAATAAGCAACATTATGAAAAACTAAAAAACAACAATTGAAAGATGAAACTTATATCATTCAAAGATGTGCACAAAAACATAAATCATGTGTGTATGTTGCCATTAAGACAGGTAAAATAAATTAAACATAATTTTAAGTTAGGCCTAGACTGAAGAAACAACTTCTCGAATGTTTTTACATTCATTGCCATAGCAACCAATTGATTAAAATAACAGATAACACAGTTGATTCGGATGTCCAGCTTTTAGTACAAAAAAATAAAGTTAGGCCTAGGCTCAACCAACACGTGTTTCAACACACACAAACCAATAAAAACTTTCTTTAAGGGATTTAAAAATAAGAAAAAACTATGTTACATCTTAATTAAAAATAAATAAGACATATTATAGTAGGCCTAATTATTGATAATATACGGTAATTGATAGTAACGTTTTAATAAGGGTTTTGATTAAATGTAGGCCTACACCTGAGCCTTACTGGTTCTTTTAACTTTTATTATAACTGCTGTTATAAAATATACGAAATAATTTGATTTGAACATTTAACATTATTTATCATCTTAGTTTTGAGGTTATTATTAATCCTTCACCTCTATTATAAATAAAACATAACATATCTTTTAGAAGGAACCATCGGGGGTTTTCGTGCGGAGCACGCATTGGTCTCCCCTAGTTTCTTTTAAAATATTTTACTGATTTTATCAAATGTATACTACATATATAAACAACATGTCTGCAAATATAGTATAAAAAAATGAAATTCTTATACCAGTTTTTAGACCATTTAACGATTAGGCCTATTATAAAAAGTTACGCATAAAGTTTACGCAAAATTAGAGAAAGAGTTAATGCTCTGTCTCCGGTAAAAATATAATTTCTTTTAAAATATTTAAATGATTTTATTGTAACATATACTACATACAAACAACAAGTCTATAAGTATAATATTAAAAAATGAGGTTCCTATAAAAAATGTTCAGATCATTTAACGATTAGTGCTATAAAGAGTTACGCATCAAGTTTATGGTAAATTAGAACGATAATCTTGTTAGATACAATCTTTTGTATCATGCGAACCGTTATTCGGACCTTAAATATAAAAACGTTATAAAATTCAGGACGAAATTCTCTGTAAACTATCAGTTTCGCATTAATTCGTATAAAAATTTACTTGATCAATGCACGTTATATCGTAAATATTATTCTGAAAATAGTTCTTCTGTGGACGGTCGTTTCAAAGATCCTTTATTTTTATTCATTCTCGTTAAAATTTTACACAGTCGTCGTATATTGCTATATAAACAACGCAGAAATTTTAAACTATCGGATAATAACTACTCGAGTTATTAACACATAAATATGTTTTACGACAACCAACCAAATGAATTTTTTTTATATTTTCAAACAGTAACTACACATTCAAAAATGATAATGGAAATATGAAATTATAGTTTATTGTTGACAATGTTATTATGAATCCAAATCTATTTTGATATTTAAAATCCGTTTAATGGTTCGTAAAATATAAGTATTCTAATGAAACCTTGTAAACATTTTGAATCAAAACTGCTAGACGAGATATTTATGTATTAATAGCTCGAGTATGTATAATCCGATAGTTTTGAAATTTTAATACGTTGTTTATATAGAAATATACAACGATTGTGTACAATTTAAACAAGATTGAAGTCATTATAAATAATTTTTTTAAACCGTCTACTGAAGAACTATTTTCAGATTAATATTATTATATAACGTGCACTGATCAATTAAATTTGCATAGGAATTAAAAAAATCTGATACTCTCTAAGGAATTTCGTCTTGATTTTAAATACGTTTTAATATTTATTTAAGATCCGACAACCCGTTCTTAAGATACAAGCTTTTATCTTACATAGTGTAACGTTTTTTGAGCTTTTCGATTTTTCAAAAACCATCTAATAATTATTATCTAATCGATCAAGTTTATATCATACTAGGAGCTCTGCCCCTGGACGCTTCGCGTCCCAACCCCTCCTCGGCCTTCGACCTTACTTGGCGCTTCGCTTCGCTCGCAGTTGGAAAATTCGATAAAGAATCTCGTTAATCTTTGGCTCGTTTGTACATAGGTGACCGAGCTTAAAACAGCTGTTTTATTTGGCAGCTGACTCAAACTCATTAAACATTATCTTCATAAAATTAACATGGGAAATTTGAAGAATTGTGTGCCGGAGCTCTTTCTTGGGTGAATAGCGGCTAAACGGATGATTGGATCTTGAATCTGACGGAAAATTTCTTGTTTGAAATCAAATTTTCTACAACTTTTGTACTATTTTAACAATTTTTGCTATCTCAAAAACAAAAGGTGCTTTAAAAATTAAAAATGTTAACTTTTAGCAATTTTTCTGGTAGTTTCTCGTCGAATTACAGGACGTGCCTTATAATTTATGTCAGTGAATCAGTGAACCCGTCTAGCTTTAAAGACGTTTGGCGGAGCCTCCCTTCTCAGATGAATAGTGGCTAAATGGATGATTAGATCTTGAATATGACGGAAAATCTCAAGTTTGAAGTGAAATTTTCTACAACTTTTGTATTTAACATTGTTTGTTATCTCTTACCGCTTTCTTACAAAATGCGCTCAAAGTGAAAAAATGAAACAATTGAAAAAATCTAAAAAATCTTTCCCGCCCAAAAGGTGCTTCTAAAATTGAAAATTGTTAAATTCTGGCAATATTCCCGAAAGTTTCTCGTCGAGAGCTTTAATTCAAGTATAAGTTTGAGGGGGGTACGATTACGGGAAGTGCCTCATAATTAATGTCAGTGAATCAGTGTTACCGTCTAACTTTATATAAGTAGATACATTCATCTTATAATATGACGGTATAAAGAACATATTAAAATTCAGAACGATCATAACATTAATAATACTCAATTGTTATTAGCAATAAACAATGTTTTACGGCAAGCAATCAAACCAAAATTTGTTTTATTTTCTAACGGTAACTACAAATCCAAAAATAATGATACATACATGAAATTATGGTATATTGTTGACAATCGCATTGTGAATCCAAACCCGTTTTAATATAAAAATCCGTTAAACTGTTCGTATGATGTAAACATCTGCTGGAACCTTGTACTTTTTTTGAAGCAAATTCGTCATATTATTCGTCTTTTTTTTGGGGGGGGGGGTTTAAAGGCGAAAAACCTGGGTGGTTATCATTGCCTGCATATTATTCGTCGTAAATGGACTGGTTTTTGAGGCGATGTTTAAATTTTCAATCGTGGATATGAACAGATCTTCTTGCTTCCCGTTGCTTAGAAGTACCGTTTTTTCTGTATTTATCACTAGCCGGCTCGGCTACCCTCTCGGTCCAAGTCCTATAAAATATTCTCCACTTCCGTGGGCGATTTTGCATAAAGAATGACATCATTAGCAAATCTTATATTAGATATAGTTATTCCTTCATTTCCATTCCAAAATTATGCCAATTTAACTTTTTCTAGTTTTCTAGTATCGCATTAAAAGATCAGGTGAGAGTGCCCTGCCTAACGACTTTCATCACAGGCAATTTTTTTCCTGGCTTCTCCAAGACAACACGAGCCATGCTATTGATGTAAGATTGCTATAATACTTGAATCAAACTTTAAAATGGGAAACTTGTGAAATATTTGTGAATGACCATCATTTTCTAATATGGCGCTCAACTTTCAAATTTCTTATGGAACACCCAGTATTTTACAATGAATTTGGATTCTACAAGTTATTTTAATTAAGACTTTTTTGTTCTTAGTGTTAGCGTTTTCATTAGTTCAAAACTTTCCATACAAAAATATCTTCCGCTTAGTTAGGGAGTTTGATACCCCTCTAATTTTTGAACGGTTAGACGTATAAAAAAAAACACAAAGAAGAAAAAAGTCTTAAAATAACTTGTAGAATCCAAAATCATCACATACAGGGCGTATCATAAGAAATTCGAAATTTTAGCACCATATTGGAAAATGGCGGCCATTTAAAAATATTTTAACTACACATTTTTAATGTCTCAAAAACAATTATTTTAGTTACCAAAGTATTTTTTTGGTCTATTTGTAACGTAATTTTTCGTTTGTGGTGAATTAGAAAATTCAACTACACTGAAATGTTTTCTGTGGTTTTCTGAACAAGAAAATGTATAATAGTTTATACTTTACTCAAATGGATTGGATTCTATAAATATTTAAATGACAATGTACACGAGTAGTAAAAAAGTACCTGCCGGTATAGAAATATCAACTGCCAGATGGAGGGTTAAAATCACTAATATTAAAACTAATGAAAGTGGATCACGAAATGAGAAATATTTACATTTCGTATGTAGGAAGAGGAAACATGTTGTTGGCTTTAGATTCCAGGAAAAACTTCCCGCCTCCCGCTGTCAGGCTTATTCGCCGATTCCAAGTACTATTATTCTAATACGCTTACAAAACAAGTAATCTACACGAATCATTCATCAAGTGAGCAGCCTCACAGAGGTCGAATACAAAGAACAGTGTTGCCAAATCGTGGAAGTGGGTAACGCGACAGCTTAAACTTGAGTATACACGACGTGTATATTGAAACTAGACTGCAGCGAATCTAGCGGCAAGAGTCAGAACTGCACAATGAATATCACAGTATAAAAGACGCCCTCTAAGACGTCCACGTTGCTCGTTTATTTAATTTATTTCGTACAAATGGAATGGAATAGAAATATTCCGAGGCAATAGGGGGTTAGTTCTTAGTACGTCTAACAGCTAGGATTTCTTTGTGTGATATCAGACCATAATAGTCGGAATTAACATAGGGTGTCATTATCACGTCCGTATACGGACGTGATAAATCACTGGACGTGGTAATATATGAACGCAAAGTAATACATGGACGTGACAAAGATGGTAGCATATATATATATATATATATATATAGATTTCTCACGTAATCATTTGTTGGTTTTGCTGTTATTTTTAACCAGGGTAGGTTGATCGTTTTCGATCAACATTTATTGTGGCTCTTTCGTGTTCAAGCATCGGATCAACATTTCAAAACCAACAAATAAGGGACCCAATTACAAAAAACTTATACAATTTCTTATACATCCAACTTAGCGTCGTAACTGAGACCACCAATAGTTGATCTGTTTTATACAAGTTATATACAAAATACCGTTATTCAGATGGTTTAGTAAGTTTTAAACCGGCCAGTCTCACTCGCTCGCTTTCCTAACTGCACCCGGCCATCGACCCGGCCCGGCCTTGCCTACTTACCCTTTTACCTGCTACCTATTCATAGTTGAGGGAGGGTTGTTTATTGTTTACTGCATGGTATATTAAATGGATTATTGGTTTAATATTTTACTTCTACACAATAGACGATATGCAAATTATAGTAAGTTCTTAATTTCTTTACCGATTTTCGTAAAACTCATTTTCCTATTGTTTTTTGGGATGCTGAACAAGAATCTGGCACTAATTTTTACCTAATGTTAAAAATAAAAATAATTACTTGATTAATACGAATTATATATATTTTTTGTAAAGAATACATCCATTTACACAGTTTTCACGATATATTCCGAACATGGGAACTTATAAAAATTAAATCGGACTGAGTCAGACTTGTTGTTTTAATAACTTAATACTGTACTTTAGTCATTTTATTTTTTTTCAATTTAATTTTAGTGTTTGAAGTCGGAAAACATATCTGTAAAAGCAATTGACAGCATTTGATTAAGCTGTAAAAGCTTTTCTTATAATGTTTTGGATAATACAGATGTATTTAGGTATTTTTTCAACTAAATTGACAATTTCTAAAACCTTAGGGAAATGTCTCATCTCTAAAACTGTAAAAAAAGAACAAAACAAAAACACGTACAATTTACTTAATCCGTAATATTATTTAAGATAATATGCTGAATTTATGCAATCAAATATAGCGGATGATGTTTCAGGAAATAAATACGCAAATGTTAAGAATGTCTTCAAATAGAAACGTGAAATCACAGTAGAAAAAGGTAAAATACATTTTGAAACATAACAGTACTAGCCATTATAATTGAAGACCTAATATTCGTTCATTTTACTTTAAGAGTTTTCTCCTATTTTATGTTTTAACCCTGACCTTGAAAAGTTAATTACTTTATTGCAGTCATATTTAATGAGACTGCTTTACATTCTAAATAGTACATATTTTGAAGAAGAAAACACAGTAACACTGTAGTATTATTGGAAATAATAAATCGTACTACAAAGTGTGTGTTAGTAAATAATATTCTCTATACCTTAAAAATACAACTTATCTCTTTCTATCTGTTTTTTTATAAATTTAGAACTAATTATTATATTTTCTTACAGTTTTTTCTAACTTGTAGAGTTATGACATTTAGGAAAGGTTTAGCCTAATTTTGATCAAATCAGTTGAATACTTCCCAAATTTTAACAATGTATCATGGGAACATATCAACATGGGTCAGAAATAAATGTTCTAATATCAGCATGCTATTAACGTTTTTACGTAATTTATTTAAAAAAATCTGTAGAACCTTAATTTATGTTAGTAGAATTTTTTATATATTATATTTAGATCTGAAGTATTTTTAGAACTTGCTCTTTAGTTCTCAAGTTATTACCACTGTTGTTTTCCAGTATGTTACACATTTAATCTAAAAACAGAATCATTGAAGTTGGAGTTTGGCATTACGAGGTGGTATCAAAACGTGAATGTGAGCAACTGTAAAGACTGGTCAAGCTGAAAGAGTTTTGTATTTTCAAGCTGTAGCCTCGGGTTCGTTCAAGTTCAAATTCGATTTTGTATACTCGTATCTAATACAAATTAAACATACTTTTGTAAAGCATTTTATCTTTTTGTGCGTTTATGAACATTAATAGTTAGAAACTATACTAGGAGTTTGATTTGAGCAAAGTTGAAAACAAATAATCAGATATAAAATACGTACCTAAACTTACTTTAAAATACTTTTACTTTTTAAGATGTCAACAAATCATTATACTTTAGAATAACCTCCATTTTAAAACACTTTTTTTTGTAAATTAATAAGTTCAAATAAGATCCAACGTCTAAAAATGATTTAAAATTATTTCATAAATGTTTCAAATTGGGACAAATTGTTATTTGTGGTACCTATTTATAATTAGATTTCAATACAAAAAAAAAGCTTTCAAGTTTTGTAAGATTCCTTATAGGCCAGTCGGTAGGGGTAAATTTAGACCAAAAGTTCCAGTAATTTATAATACGGCTGATTTTTTTATAAGTACATTAAAGTATGTAGATTAACATAAAAAAAGTTTACCAGTCTATCGATTTCCCAAAGTCGAAAAAAAATCGATTATCATTTATTGTTCGATTATCCTTAATATTTCGAGCTGGGATAAAGATAGAGAAAAATAAAAAATACCACCGTGTAGGGGAGATATTTTTCAACAAAAAAGGTCATATGTATTTATTTCGTCCGAGCAATGGTTTGACTGGAAAAATTCCATAAGGCAAGTATGTATTTTGCAGCAGGGGAAATCACTAAAATGGGACATCTTATTTATATATGAAGCGTTGGGCTCATTCTAAATTGGCAGAATTTTAATATATCGAATTGAAACTTGACGTGGGAGTTAAAATATATATTTTAAACATTTATGCTTAGTCTCAGCTTGTTATCTTGAAAACGTGTGTAATTTTTAACGTATACCAAAATACTACCATCTCTATTTATAGTCGTGATTTCTATTTGAATCTGAAACAAAATTTTGCAATCGATAAGGACTAACCTCATGCTGTTCGATAGATGTCTCAGATGAAACAATACTATGAAGCAGGTTGGCAACCAGGTTACAAATTTATAAAAATGTTCCCTAACTTTGTAACATGGTTTCATCCACATACAAAATAAGGTAGATAAAATGTAATTCAAGCTTACATAATAATGTGATAATAAAAGCAATTTTAAAATGTGTGAACTATTTCAAAAAGTTATTAATTAGAATTTCTGCATGGACAGTTTAATTCAAATAACTAAATGTGCCGAAATACATTTCTGGTTTTCTTTTTGTTCCTAAATAATTTTTTTATAACTTTGAAATTAAAAGATTTGTTACATTACAGATATCCTGAATCTGACACATGCTCAATTTACAATAAGATGAAACTTGAATTAACTAACACGTAAAATTGCTTCTAGGAGTCTCTAGAATTGAACAAACACAAAATTATTTTAGCACAGAATAGCACCAAAATTGTCGTCAAATCATGTTGCAACAAATGTACTTTATTGATTTACTAAAAATACTAAACCCAATTCCAACTAAATCGTTTACAGTAAAAATTTAAATGTAAACGTTTACGTATGTCCTCAATTATACCTTCATGATTTCAACTTTAAAAAATCCAAATTATTTTATTAGAATATGTCTAGATAACGAAACAATGTTGTTAGAGTGAACGTACTCTACGTTAGGGTCGAGGGGCTGCCACAAGGGTAATAACTGTCAGAAATATTTCTATTGTTAAATTCATTTCTTAAGACACCTTACTCATCCGACAAACGGGAGTTTTTAACATTTCTACAAAATGGTTTGGTAATTTTACATTAGGTTCTTATGTTATGTTTAAAATATACTTGCAAAGGAAATGTAAGAACCTTATAAATACAACTTCATTTTAATGTAGTTGGTTTGAAAAGAATTTGCAAGACTTGGCTCCACGAATCTGATCCTAAGTCCAAAGAAAATAGTTTGATACTTTCGATTTTAAAGTAAAAAATATGTGATGCATTGATTGTAGAAAACGTCTACGTGCAGAAAAGGTGTTTATAGTTTAATATTGCTTCCAAAACCTACTGCAAAATAGGTTTAACTTCTTACAAGTGTTCAACAGAACGTGTAGACCTAATAGTTTTGTCCGTCATATTTTGTTCTTATAATACAATTATTTATTTATTTTATAATTTATTTTGTAGTTATGTTTTTGTTATTGAATATCACATTGGAAACGACCTGACACGTCCAATTTTAGCACTCAGTAATGGTCCAATGGTAGTAATTTGGGTTCAGGGAGCACTAAAACAAATTATTCTACTAACAATATTTATGGGTTCAGGGAGCACCAAAACAGATAATTCCACTAAAAAATTTTTTGGGGTGCAGGGAACACCAAAACAGATAATTCCACTAAAAATTCAAATTCGAAACTTTAGACGAAAACAATACTTTCGCCATATACTACGTATAGGGGGGAGAAAGTAAAATGTAAACATTAAAAATATTTTTGGGTTCAGGGAGCACCAACACAGATAATTTCACTAAAAATATTTTTGGGTTCAGGCATCGATGTATAGTGTTTATACATCGATGGTTCAGGGAGCACCAAAACAGATAATTCTACTAATAATTTAAATTCGAAAATTTGGACGAAAATAATACTTTCTCCATATACTACGTATAGGGGGGGGGGGGGGAGAGAAAGTAAAAATCCAAGAGAAATATTTTTTAAATTACATCCCAGTGAATAGTCAAAAGGCATAGTTGAAATACATGAATAAGCTTATTGAACATCAGTTCAGTGTTGGTACAGTAATCATCTTCTTACTACAATATTTCAATTAACATCTGATTTAATACTTTGAATCAATTAATTACGTATATTTTTAATTTATTGTTTGTTGTCGTGCGAGGCACACTGAAGTTTTCCCTAGTATTTTAAAATGATTTGCAAAAGCTTATAAAAACACAAATTAAGGTACGTTTACTCGTTTGTCTACAGTTTAGTGTATCGCTTGGCCTTTGAACTAAAATGCAAATTTCAATCGAAATGTAGCTATTTAACCATTGTATAAACTACCTACACATTTCTGGTGAACTTTTTAAAATTCATATATTTTTGATTTATGATATAGAATACTCAACAATGACTCTACAGCAGAAGAGAAAAAAACTTGAATAATAACAGACCGTATAAGTCTAGTTCTACACAAAATGCATTAATAATAACTATCCATTTGTAAGGAATTGGTAAAAGTAGTGGTTTAGTTTCGTAATTTGTTTTTTATCAACAGTTCTATAATCTGTATGAAGTAACCTGTCTCCTGACCCTCTAGGCATAATACAAATAATATTTGACAAACTATTATAAGAATATTCCAGAGTTATCTATGTCCAGAGTTAAAGTGAGTTTTTTGTAAAAAACAAAATGGCGGATTACGGCTAAACTAAGCAGAAATCTAGAAAATACTACATTTTCGACTTATTTTTGCATGTTTAGAATCTGAATCTGCATAGCCCACTACACTTTACTGAATCATCCTGTATAGATCCAAACACAATTGGAACTAGCCCAAAAGGAATGGCTATTATGCCTATAAGTTTGTAGTACAGTAGTTAATGTATATAGTTAATATTTATTATTTTTGTAATATATAATGTAATTTCATTGTCATATTGTTACAGAAAACCAACTTTATTATTACAAGCTTTAAACAGACTATCTATATTTCTTATTACCTGAATATTGTTTGTTTTTTATAAAATTTGCCCTTGTTTAGTATCGTTGACCTTATTTTTTTCGGTACTTCTCAAATTTTTGATAAAATTTCGGTAATTATGATTCGGGTAAAAAAGTTATTTAAGCTAGTGGGGAAGCTAAAAGGTGACTAATTATTAGAAAAACCGCTGCGGGTGTCGTATATGGTGTCCTCCTACGAGCGCCCTGTCCTACGAGCGCCATGTCCATCTAGCGCCCACTCTCGGGTTGACGAGGGTCAGAGAGGGGTTGACAGGTCTAGGAGCTTTCCAACGAGCGCCATATTTCTGTGTCACTCGCTTCGACCACCTGTACTTCTTGTAGTATTTACTTCTGATCTAAATATGAATCCCCTCAAATCAGCTACAAATGTTATAAAACCCTAAATAAACGTAATATAAGCATGCGTATCCCTCAAAAGCGGATTTAATATGTCTAAATATAACTTGATTAGTTTATACATCAATCATAAAAGAAAACATCAACTTTAACTCTAAGTGTTGTATTAGTGGAATAAAAAGTGTAAAAAGGTTCGTTGTTAGCGACAGCCGGGATTGCGTGCCCACTTTTAGTCAAAGGCACCTCAAAATCAAGACGTGCCTATCACGAATCATCGCACATGGTTTGCCAGAAGTAATTTCGCGACAGGGATCCAAAGAAAGGCCAGTTCAAACTGGTCAAGCAAGACATCAAATTTGTACTCTTAATATTCTGGTAGTGGATGGAAAAAATGCAAAAAGGTTCGTTGTTTAAGTCAGCTGATTGGCTAAAATGTCACAACTAATGGATTAAAACAAATATTTTTATGGGGGATGCGGAATACTACCCCCCGGAAAACTACCCCCCCAGGTGAAACGTGACGTCACGAAATCTGCCAACTAACCAATATGGGAGCCGTGTCCGCGACTGGAATACTACCCCCCCTAGCAAAAGCGGGTCGCCGGAATACTACCCCCCCGGAAAACTAACCCCCAAGCAGGTTCCTACAATTATACTGTTATCGGCAACATACTGTGACTAAACAGTTTAGGTTAGTCCTCTAGTTTTTTTTTTATTCTAATTATATCGAAACTTGAGTGTGCGTGACTGGAAAACTGCACCCCAGATCTCTGACGTCAAAATGACGTAGGAACCTACTTGGGGGGTAGTTTTCCGGGGTGTAGTATTCCGGCGACCCTTTTTAAGCATGTATTTAAGCAATGCTATGCATTATTATTTTTAAGCAAATGTGTATAAGCTATTTAATATGCTGGCAAAACCCACATTGTACTACGGGTTAAATTAATGTTATGCAATTCAATTATTGTTAAATCAGTTAAATAACATTACTGTAATATTATAAACTATATATCGTTGCGATTATCTATAAGAAATAGGTTTTAAATACAAGCATATGGGTCATATTTAAGGAATGTTTTTCGATGTCACTGATCGTGTCAATTCATCGATCAGTAAATACTAACAAGTACAGGTGGTCGAAGGGGGTGACACAGAAATACGGCGCTCGTTGGAAAGCTCCTAGACCTGTCAACCCCTCTCTGACCCTCGTCAACCCGAGAGTGGGCGCTAGATGGACATGGCGCTCGTAGGACAGGGCGCTCATAGGAGGCAACCTCGTATATTGCCAGGAATGGCGAAGGCCTGTCCCAGGTAGACAGAGGGTCAGGAGACAGGTTACTTCATACAGACTATAGTTTCACTTTACAACTAATACAACTTTTAAGATATTAGATATCTGTTAAGATATTTTGGATTTAATAAAAAATATTCCTGTTTAGACAATGTGTGTAATGGACATTATCCTTAGTATTTGCTATATCTAAACAATAAATAAATAAACAATAAATCTAAACATAAAATATTATTTCATATTTCAGAGCTCTGAAAGGCATATTTTGGTAGTGGATGCAACTTTGAAGAAATTTTTAATTCAAACATAGGTATCATCATTTTATACCTATGTTTACTAGTATCGTTTGAAAATTTTCTTATATATTTTTTGTTCCCGTTTCAAGTTGGTGACAATAAACGGTTTGCGTATTTTTATTTACTCTTAATCAACCATTTTACTCAAAAGTCACAATATTAACAAACATTGATTATGGTATATGATTTCAATCAATAACCAATTTGGTCAATTTTCCAAAGTTAAATGAAGAATGAAAAAACACTTTTCTTAGTTTCTTTAGGTAAAAAATTGTGGGGTTTCCGTGTGTGTCTAAACTGATTCGTTTGCGCTTTGTACGGACTGCTCAGGTGACCTAAACGGGGATGCGGAATACTACCCCCCGGAAAACTACCCCCCCAGGTGAAACGTGACGTCACGAAATCTGCCAACTAACCAATATGGGAGCCGTGTCCGCGACTGGAATACTACCCCCCCTAGCAAAAGCGGGTCGCCGGAATACTATCCCCCCGGAAAACTAACCCCAAAGCAGGTTCCTACAATTATACTGTTATCGGCAACATACTGTGACTAAACAGTTTAGGTTAGTCCTCTAGTTTTTTTTTATTCTAATTATATCGAAACTTGAGTGTGCGTGACTGGAAAACTGCCCCCCCGATCTCTGAAGTCAAAATGACGTAGGAACCTGCTTGGGGGGGGGGGGTAGTTTTCCGGGGGGTAGTATTCCGGCGACCCACCTAAACCAAACAACTTTTTTATAAACGTATTACTAAGGTTCAAAATAGTCACCATTTGTCTTCCAAGACTATTAAAAGTAAGAACCTAAACGCTGGTATTCTAATTACCAAAAATAAGTACAGTATTCTTTACTTATATTCCTTTGTACATTCCTAACCTCACAAAACTTGGACTATGACGATTACATTCCAAACAGCAGATAACTTCAATTACAATCTATTTAACGAAGATTACATTAAATCTAGTTGACTTGCAGTGGATTTAGCAATATGGTTGTTGTGAAAACACGTAACCATAATTTGTATAATATTTACTATCAAATAAACACTTCATGCTGAATAAACGCATCAGCTTTTATTTTGTTTTGAATTATTTTGTTTTGAGTTGCTTGTGATAAATAGTAGGATTACTACTTTTTCCTGTTTCAATATTTTCTAAACAGAGGACTGTTCATAACTTTTCTCTATAATTTAAATGCTATGTGCTGATTATTTCAATTGAAATTAATTGATTATGAGTTTTATAAATAATTTTAAAGAGCAGTTAAATATTTCTTTAGAGCATATCGAATTCACCTAAAGATCCGATTGATACTACTAAAACAAATAGTTTATATGTTCACTTATAATAACAAGTTTAAGTTCCTAGGAGGGGGGACTTTTAGTGTGCTTATAGGAAGCCTCAATTGGCATTATAGTGAAGAAAATTTGTTAGAATTAAGTTTTTGTTATTTCTTCTTTGACGACAACACTGAGACAGAGCGGGGCTACTGCATTAATGCATATTTTCTATAATTTTAATCACTGACCTAATTTAGTTATAAGAAGAACAGCTGTTTTCAACATTTCAGTCAGCACATAATTTTTTAGAAAATAAAGCAGATTTGAATAGTATCTTATATCAATACTTAATTTAGATATTCTTCGATTTAGTTTTAGATATAAGTAGGCCTATAGATAAGTCTTGTAGTTGTTTCATTTAAAAACATAAATTTCAACGAATTTATTGAATGCAGTAAATTTGTAATACATTACATTTTAAAATAGCGTGTTTTTATAAATACTCACAGAGACTTAAAATAACAACGAATAGTATTAAGACAACCTGTAAATTAAAATAGGCTTTTGGAAAGATATTTTTTGTTAATTAGCCAGTAACATCGTTGAGTTTGGGGAATATTTATATTAGGCGAATAACAAACGACATATAGACTCGTTCGTTTTTGTTTTGAAATGGGAAATGTTTAACAAATTATGAAGTGGTTTGAAGACCTGAATTAGGCTTTAGTAAAGAAGAAACAATAATAAATCAACTTAAAGAGGATAATAAACAAATTTACTAATTTTAAAAGTAGAACAAACTGAGTAGTCCTAACTTACTTCAGTAAACATTTTATTTTAAAATTGTCACATAATGATATTGCACCACATTATGTATTGAATTACTATAAAAAATAAAATAAGGTTCATTGTTTGTGAGTCGGTGCCTGGTCACAGTGGTTTTTCTCATTCTAATATATTTAGTTTTTAGTTTTCTAGACACATCAGTTCTAGTATTCTGGTTCTGTGTTCCTCTTTATTTTCTTGGAATACAGTGAGTTAAAACAAATAATAATAAAGAGGAACCCAAAAACATGGCAAATGTCTAAACAACTTTTGTTTTAAAATATTGTCAATCCATTATTAGAAACTAATTATAAAACCAGAATCAGTTTAACTTGGTTTCTATTGAAACTTCAATATTTTGCACCAAAAATGAATTTAAGAGAAATATTTGTTTTCAAATTCCAATGGCCATAAAAGTATATTTTGGACGAGGTTGTGATTGTTAAAGAAATATTTACTGCAGTTCGGTGTTACATAATTATAAAGGTCTTTTAAAAGTCAATATTTTAAAAGCTTGAATTTTTTTTGTTTTGTTTTAAGTTGGCGGCCGTAAACGATTTTGGTATTTGGTTTTTGTATTTTTGTTTTACTCTGAACTGACAATTTTACCAAACTTTGCTTATAATATATAAATATATTGCGTTTTAACAAAATTCATTCGGGCACTTTGCTTCAAGTTTCCAACAGTAAAAATATATAACTTTTTACACATATAAACTTCAATTTGTAAAATTATATACACACTTTGTAATAAAATTTTGGTTATATCTAAAAATATTTGAAATGTATGGTCAAAAATCTTAAATAATTATTTAAAAAAAAAAACAATTTTACTAGTTTACGGTACAATAGAACCACCATGTCCCATTGACGACCTGAAATCACGTTGCCTCAATTTGTATAATAAGTTTATAAATAACTTAACTTAGTGAATCCTTAGCCAGATGTATTTTGTTTACCATAAAAATATGTTCAACATATAATTTCAATTCTGTTTGGCTGCTCTGATTATTTCATTTGGAGTAGATTATGGGTTTTATAAATGATTTAAAGTGATGTCACCAACAAAGCGCAGATTTTGAGGGGACTTTAATTAATTGATATCTACAGAGCACGTCTAAGTAAGCTAAAAATATAATTTTATTGATAATACTAAAACAAATATTGTACATATTCAGTTAATAACAAGTTTAAGGTAAGTAATCCATTATGGCGGTATTCGAATTCAATCAAAAAATAAAATTCAATGTTATTTAAAATCTTTTTTTAACTTGACTACAAGTATACAGAGCGGAGCTTACTGAATGAATGCATATTTTCTATAGGCCTTCTTTTAACCACTGAGCTGCACTTATTTTCTAAAGAGAACTTTCCAGCCAGCATCGCCTACAATTTTTAAGAAAATAAGGCTGAATAATATCTTGTATTATTTTTATTTTTATATTGATAGGTTTTAGATATAAGTATAAATAATGTCTTTTCGTAGTTTTTACACTTTAAAAAACATAAATTTAATCGAATTTAAAAAAAATCAGTTAATTTATGTGTGTAAAATTGCGTTTTACATTTATAAATATTTGCTGAGATTTTTAAAATAACTTGTAAGTAAAATAGCTTTAATAAAACCAGTAAATTAGAATAGGCTTTTGAAAAGATATTTTTGTAATCTAGTAATTAACATATTTGAGTTTGGAGAATATTTATAGTAGGGAATTGTAATCTACATAATAATATTATCATTCATGGGTATCAATGATTTAGGGGCAAAATAAGTAATGTTTAAGACAACATTTTTTCAAATTGTTATTACAGACAATCCTTTGTTATACACCTTTGAAAAACAACTATTTTGATGAAATCAAAAAAGTTTAAAAAATATTTTTAATAAGTTCTCATACAACAAACATATTCAAATCCGAGTATCATAGAAAAGTAAGAACCTTAAGTAAAATTATAGGGCATGTTTAAATATTGTTTAATAGATGAAACATTTCCACAGCATCGTCTTTAGTAAATGTCAGCGAATTCTTTTCATTATATTTAGGTTTTATTGCCCTTGTAAAACTAACAAAGGTCACCCTTAGGTCTAGTTCCATAACAGGTCAGTCAAATTTGGTACCGTATATAAGAATGAAGAAAGAAGCTTCAGCACATTTCACTAATGTTGTTAAGTTTATAGTCTGTATACTTCAGGTTGGCCGGTGGACTCGGGACTACCTGAGGCTACCCTTATAAACCCTGGCCGCCTCCGTCAGGGCTGCAGCTATCTTGTATTTTTCCTACTTACTGCATAACTGCACAGGGTCCCTTAGCGGCTTCACTTCGGAACGAAATCATAAAATTGTAGAGACTGATTAAATATCTAGTGTGGACAAACTTCCTTTCGTTTGAATATAGTCGATCACGTCTTTGTACATTTTGTTTTGTCTGTTATCACATTTTTGTATTTGCATGGGGAATTTGTTTACAAACATTTGATTACTAAAATTATTTGTAAGTTTGGAATAAGCTTTAGAAGAAATAAATATACAGCAATTAAAATCATATGTTCACACATGTAAGTTAATTATTTTATAAGTTCAGAGCAAGCTGTAAAATTAAAATGTATTGCGTTCAGACTAAACTAGTGTTAGTGTTAGTAGTGGGGGGGTGGATGGCATGCTTATGAACATGGTTCTGAATTTAAATTAACATCAAGGCGTTAACTGTTAAAGTCAAAAATATGGTGATAACGCTTTTAAAAATTAGTTTTTGTGGGAAAATACGTTTTTTTTAACTGGGAAATGTTTCACAAACATTTTAATGATGAAGTGTTTTGTAGATCTGAATTAAACTTTAGTAAAAAAGAAACAAAAATCCGAAAATTTAAAGAGGATAATATACTAATTTACTTATTTTAAAAGTACATACAACAAACTGGGTACTTCGGTGAAAATTATATACCAAATTTCAAAATTTGCCTATATTGATATTTATATGTGTTATGATATTTAAACACATTTTAAGTGTTACATAATTTAAAAGGTTTAAAAAAGTTAAATATAAAAACTAATTTATTTTGTTTGTAAATTCTAAAATAAACTTGATACATTAACTAACTGTAAAAGAACAATGGCATAACATTATTTAAACAGTAGCTGTTACGTATTTAGACATAAGTTTACATCTCGTCTTGTAGTTGTAACAATTAAAAACAAGTTGATTTAAATAGATTTAAAGAAGTCAGTGATTTGAAGTACATGCCACTTTTAAATACTGTTACATTACAATACTCCATGCGACTTTTGAAATATCATAAGGAGAAACAATATAAATAGTTGAAGAAAGCTGTAAATTAAAAAAGGCGATCATAAGGAATGTTTTTGTTATTTTAATTTAAAGAGCTTAATTTAAGAGTCAATAACATAGTTGAGTAAACGGGAAAATATTAAGTTTTGGCGAATATTATAACCTCCTTAACTATATGTTACGTTTGATAGCCTGAATAAATTCAAATTTGTATTATGGATTTGTAAAGATTGTAAAAAAATCAAAAAGTTTTAAAAGAATTTGCAATACTTTTTCTACAGGTGGATTTTTAAGGATGAATAAACATTTTAATTCATTAGAGATAAACTAAAGAGATGTAAAAGAGATAAACTATAAATATGTTGGGTCTGTACTATTTATTAGAAATTTTGGAATCATTACTTAATCTGGTAAATGTTTATTATTTTACTATATCTCGTTATTTTAAAACAATAATTTTAATTTTCTATAAATTACACAAATAATGTGCGAATTTTATATTGTATTATTTTTAGTTCTATTAAGGTTTATACTGTATTTTGTATAGTTAATTAAATGTTTTAAGCTTTGATGTAGTATTTTAAAGAAAAAAACTACAAAAAACAAGTCAATATACATATTCAAAGTGTAAGAGGCCACCATACTAATACCATAGTGAGCAAACTAACTATTTTGAAATGACAAAATCTAAACATAAAATATTATTTCATATTTCAGAGCTCTAAAATTCATATTTTGGTAGTGGATGCAACTTTGAAGAAATTTTTAATTCAAACATAGGTATCATCATTTTATACCTATGTTTACTAGTATCGTTTAAAAATTTAATTATATATTTTTTGTTCCTGTTTCAAGTTGGTGACAATAAACGGTTTGTGTATTTTATTTATTACTAATTAACAGTTTTACTCAAAACTTAGAATTTTAACAAACATTGATTATGATATATAATTTCAATCTATATCGAATTTGGTCACTTTTCCAATAGTTAAATGAAAAATGAAAAAACACTCTCCTTAGTTTCTTTAGGTAAAAAATTGTGGGGTTTCAGTGTTTGGCTGAACTGTTTCGTTTGCTCTAGTACGCACTGCTCGGATGGTTGTTAGATGAGGTGTATGTTTAAAAAAAATTAAGTTCCTTTTTTTATAAACGCACTCCTAAGGCTCAAAATAGTCACCATTTGTCATCCACGACTATTAAAAGTAAGAAGCCGAACTCTGGCATTCTAATTACCAAAAAACGGACATTACCCTCTACTTATATTTTATTTTCTAAACCCTGAACATCACAAAACTTTGACTTTGACGATAATATTCCAAACTTGTGCTAATGACTTTAATTGCAATGTATATACCGTAATAAAGGTTACATTAAATCTATCTGACTTTAGTGGACTTATCAATATGAAATACAGTATACAGTTGTTATGAAACCACGTAGCCTTAATTTGTGTAATAAGTTTATAAATAACATAACTGAGTGAATACTTAGCCAGATGTACTGTGTTCACCATCAAAATATGTTAAACTTATAATTTAAATGCTGTAGGGCTGCTCTGATTATTTCATTTCATATATATTATGAGTTTTATAAATGATTTTAATAGCAGTCACCAGCAAAGTGCGAATTTTGAAGGGGAGTATTTAAGATATCTACAGAGCGTGTCTAATTAAGCTAAAGATATAATTGTATTGACATTTATTACCTGGCTATATTAACTGTGTAAATTCTAATATTAAGGGTTTAAGAAAACAAATGGATATAATATGTTGATATTATTATATTTTAAATGGTTTATTCTTTGCAACTTATGGAAAATAGGAGTTCTAATTAATTATGGTTAGACTACTTGATTATTTTAAAATTACTATTTTAGAAGTACAGTAATTAGACAATAATTTTTCTGTTATAAAATAGATATGCAAGTGTACTATAATATTATTTTGATTTTTAATATGGTTTATACCATACACATTTAAATAATGAATTAAAAGCTTTAAGCTTTTAAATAGTCCATGTGTACCAAACATTTAAATGAAAATAGTATAACTGGGAACTTTACGTATAGGCAGTAAACTAATCGGTTTATTATTACATTTTGTTGTTGGTTGTTGTTACAACATTTGCAATCATTTTTGTATAGGAAGTAATACGTGACATTTTGAGAGTATAAATAAACTCTCGTTATCTAGTGAAGAACTAACACATGTATAAAATAAATAGAAAAAATAAAACTAGACCTATGTTGACTTACCTAAAAAAAATAAGATTCATTCTTTGTACGCCGGTGCCTTGTGACAGTGGTTTCTCTCATTCTTTTATACTTTGGTTTTTGTTTTCCAAACGTCTCAGTTCTAGTATTCTAGTTTTGGGTTCCTCTTTATTATTTTTTTAACCAGAACTAACATGGCAAATATCTTAACAAAAATGTTTTCAAGTATGGTCAATCCATCGTTATAGAAACTAATTTTAATACCAGAATCGGTTTAGCTTGGTTTCTGCTAAAACTTCAATATTTTGCAACTAAAATTAATTTAAGAGAAATATTTGTTTTCAAATTCCAATGGCCCAAAAAGTATATTATGGACGTGGTTGTGATTTTTAAAGAAATATCTACTGTAGTTGAGAGTTACCCAATTATTATAAATATCTTTTAAAAGAACATTTTAAAAGTTTTGATTTTATGGTTTTGTTTTAAGTTGGCGGCCGTAATCGGTTTTGATAATTGATTTTTGTATTTTTTTTTTTTTGTTTTACTCAGAATTAACAATTTTACCAAACTTTGCTTATGATATATGGAGTTCTATCAAAATTTAATTCGAGTACTTAACTTCAAGTTTCCAACAGTAATAATATAGAATTTTTGATAAATATAAATGACAATATGTAAAATTATTACCTAACAATCAGATATAGTGTAAATACTACTTATTTCTACTTAAATACCAAATAATGCTTTTTTTTAAATATACATACTTTGTCTTTAAAGTTTGGTTATATCTCCAAATATTTAAAATGTATGGTCAAAAATCTTAAATAGTTAAACAAAATAAGTTTGAGTACAATTTTCTGCCAATCCTAACGTAACACTTTTACTTAAGTTTGTCGACGCGTTTCGGAGTTCCTCCATTATCGAGACCTACTGAAATAGGTCTCGATAATGGAAGAACTCTGAAACGCGTCGACAAACTTAAGTGAAAGTGTTCGTTAGGATTGGCAGAAAATTGTACTCAAACTTATTTCAAGGATCCTAGGAGATATAATTTGTATAATAAGTTTTAAAAAAACCATTTGACTATATAAAAGACATAGAAGAGCACATTGACGGTGTTGAGTGTTGGTACAATAATCACCTGTTACTTATATTGTTTCAATTAACAGCTGATTTCATGATTTCAATCAATTAATAATTGATTGGGTAGTCTGTAGGTTAGATTTATATTGAAGAGAACCTAAATTATGCTGGTTATTTTTAACAGTTCTTATAATTCTTGTTATATATCATTTACTTAATAATTTGATTTAAACAATTATTAATCCCATTTATTATCATTAGTTTTTTTTTTTTTTTTTTTTGTGTTTTTAACGTCCTACTGTTTTGCACTTAAGGCTAATGAAGGCGGTAAAATCATTAGTTAGAGTACTTACAAGTTTAATGCAAAAGTTTATAAAATACTTGCGCAGAGGTTATAAGGGTATATGCATGCGAAGCTCACTGATGTTTCTCCTAGTTTATTGTAATGACTGCCAAAAGCTTCCTGACCAGATTTAAAGTATGTTTACTCTGTAGTAAAATGCAAGTTTTTAATGACATATAGCTTGATATATAAATACATTCCTTGTAAAAACTACCTAAGTATTACTAATTTTATTATGTAATACTGTATGCTCAAAAATTAAACATACTATGTCACTACATTGAAAGAGGACTGAACCTATTTAATAACAAACCGTATAGACTAGCGCTACACAAAATGCAATAATAATGATTCAAACCCTTTTACTTTCTCACTATACTATATTACAGAGAAAGTATAGTGATCGCAAAAAAAAAATCGATGTTGAGATTTTTGTGGAAATATCCGTTTTGGGACTCCCTGAGTCCAAAAAATGTTTTTTACAAAATGTCTCTCTGTATGTCTGTATGTATGTATATGTCTGTATGTAGACAAAGCTAGAGCGAAAAATATTCAATCGATTTCAAACAAATTTGCACCAGACATGTCAAGTAGGCCTGTATGGATGCACGAAAAACGGGTTTGAAATTTTTTAAAAAACAACCCCCTTTTTGGCAAAAAACCCCCAAAAAATCAGTTATAATTTTTTTATAAAAAAACGGCTCTAACGATTTTGATAAAATTTGGCTTATTTGTAGCCTTTAATGTACCCTACCATGTGCAAAAAACAGCATTTTTCTAAGAATTCTCGTTTAGCTAATAATAATAATAATAATATTAACTGATTTTTGGGGGTTTTTTGGCCATAAAGGGGGTTGTTTTTCAAAATTTTTAGTGCATCTATACAGGCCTAATTCACGTGTTTGTTTCAAATTTGTTCGAAATTGATGGAATAGTTATCTCTCTAGATAATAATAATAATAATATTTATTAGTTAATCTCCTACTTTAATAAATCACCTCTCCTACCCCACATACAATTATGAAGTCACAGTGAATCTGGTTAATAATTTAAATATGTTTGTAAGAAAGTATGTGCCAGTTCCTGGTACCGTTTATTGATTTTAAAGGTGTTCATAAGAAAACAGTTAAATACTTTTCACCAACACTACATGTTTGAAAGCTAGTGAAGTTTCGACGCTGATCTATATGTTGAGACGAGATAGCATCAATGCTTTAAGTGCAGTATACTCGTATAATTACAGGGTGTTCGAAAAGTCTGAGAATGCCTTAATATTTGGTATGTAAAGAAAATTGGAAGGTAGGTATGATTAAGGAACCTACTGTATGTAAAATACTATTTTATTAATGTGTAAAAAAAATGTTCTCCCATCTTGGATCTGCCTTTTTGAATGTAACTTTTTTATAAATAATAAAGTGGTCATCTGATACATAATTTCAATGTAAAAATTTAAGAGGAAATCAATGTTGAAAACCGCACATCTTAAACCGTTGTGAATATAATTGCAATTTACATAGAGTAGGTCCTCAATCACACCT
This sequence comes from Philaenus spumarius, assembly GCA_018207615.1. Classification (NCBI taxonomy): domain Eukaryota; kingdom Metazoa; phylum Arthropoda; class Insecta; order Hemiptera; family Aphrophoridae; genus Philaenus; species Philaenus spumarius. Next base: position 57,442 of record JAGFPH010002866.1, on the reverse strand, counting down.
ACCTTAAATTTTTCCATATATACCAAATATTAAGCCGTTCTCAGACTTTTTCCCCTCCATGTATTTTCGTATTTAACATAAAAAATGTAATTGTATATTTCTAAATTTAGTGATCACTTTTAAATGATTTGTCCGAACTTTTATCTATTGATCAATCCACACCTAAATGAAACAACCAAACGAAATCTCGCACATCAGCGAGAACATATAGGCCTACATTTGAAAATTTTAAACAATTGAATTAAATTCCTTATCCTAAAATAAATAATTTTGTCAGTAATGTTAATCTACAAAATAGTTATAATTGAATACTTGTAGGCCACAGTGCAAGCCTAAGTGTTTACGACCCTTACCACCCCTCGGATGTTTACCAAGATACCTCACCAGTACCTGACCTAACATTGCCTCTCTGAGCCGACATTGTCTTGTTTTATTAGGGCTAATAAATATGACTACCCATTGTGCGGCAAAGGTAACAATAGGTAGTTGGACTATGCTATAAATTAACATTTGATAGTTTTAATGCAATCTACTTTAGTTTTAAAGAATTTAATACTATATCATTCAGAAAGATGTGGTTGTATTTCCACGAATAAAATCTTTAATATTGTTATGGAGTCAACTCTACTATAATTGAGACAGGCACACTCAACTACAGTAGTTTTAATTTGCTATGCTTTAGTTTGTGCTAGAATAATACAAATTGAGTAGCAGCATAGTGCATAATTAAATCGAGTGTCAGTCATCAGTACCCATAGGTTAAAACATAATTAACTCTGATGTTGGTTCTAACTGTAGAAGCTGGACGAGAGAGTTAAAACTTACATTCAAGCATTCTGTACCCCATTCTATAAGAAGTAATTCTTGCGATAAAGTAATTGTTTTTACCACAAGATATTTAATATTTTCTTCCGTTTTAAATACATTGTAAAATAGCTAATCATTTATCATGCGGTATTAAAAAGTCCCTATAAAAATTACAATTTATTGTTTCAACAGTTGCTGAAATTTAGTAACAAGTTTTCTTATTTTCTGCGATTTAAAATAAATAACTAAAACATTTATTCCAGTTATTTCTAACGACACAAAATAAAAACATTCCTATAAAATTTTCCGATTCTAGTTGTTTACGTTACTAAGTATGATGACGAGTTTTTCAGAAGAGTTTTGATATGTTCTGCAGTTTAAGAATAATTATCAAAATGTGTAATTAGTGTAATGTGTTACGGCATAAAAAGAAACATTTCTAGCAAATTGTAAGTTTTCAACTTCAGCCATCAATGAAATATAGTCAAAAATTTTCCGAAAGGATTTAAATATTTTCTTCCGTTTTAAAAATTATTAATTAAAAATAGGTATCCTTCGTTATCTCCAAAGGTGCAGAAAAAACATTTCTACAAATATTTTGCATCCTTAGTTTTAGCCACTATGCAGATATCGTAACGAGTTTTCCAAAACTGTTTCCAAAAAACTTTTCTTCTGTTTTTAAATAAAAAACTAAACAATGTTTTCCTGGTTTAAGGCAAAGTCAAAACACTCCGACCATAATTTACAGCTTCTATTTTCTATCAAGCTGAACTATAGTAAAGAGTTTTCCAAAAGAGTTAAGAGACGTTGTTGCATGATAACTTGGAATTTAATTCTGCGATACCTTCAACATTACAAAAATAAAAAAACATAAATTAAATTTTTCTTTTATTGTTTTAGTTTTAGTAATAGCCGGGATAGGATTTCCAGAAAAGAATGCTGTTTTAAATTAATTAAATAAAACTTCAATTCTCCACCATCTCATATGAAACAAAGAACATTCTTAACAAACTTCCCGTTTCTAGTTTCAGC
>JAGFPH010002866.1:9313-45603 GCA_018207615.1 Philaenus spumarius | reverse complement strand
ACGCGTCTTAAAACAAGACATAATAGAAGTCACATGACGGAACAAAAACCAGGTATTTATTACTACAATTTATATATTATTTTACTGTATCACTGTTATTTTTTGTATGATTGTTTTTAAATTTGAGTCATTTAATTATAAATAAAGATACCTTTTTAACAAAGCCAGTTTCTTAAAATGTCTTTTTTTAAAGATATACATACTGATAGGCAGATAAGTTAGGGTAGGCTGGTCAGCTTTTGCACTACATTTAGAAAATTCAGGGTACACTTTGTATATTTGTGTTTCATAAGTATTAACCTAGGCTATTTTGTATTTCAGTTTAAAATTGTAATGTAGTAAAAAAACTTTTTATACACAAATTATTTTATTTAAAAGAATTAACTATTTTTTTAAATGTCACTGCCCTTGACATAAATTTACCATATTATATGAATATTCACTTGATTTTTCCAATCGTTTGGAGAATTACATCACCTTTTTTCATTGCAAATTTTCCCGATTGTTGGCGAAAGAGACCAAACGTTATTTCTGATCGGGAGCTGTGGCTATATCTATCAGATCCTCACCAACCCGTTCCGGTATGCTCCCAGAGCATGGAAAAAAATTCGGCTCTGCGCGGGTCATCTCTGCTCTTATAGATTTAGCCACTCCCATTTAAATACACAGAAAGAATACCTCCGGAAAAATTCGGCTCTGCTCTGCTCTGATCTGATCGTATAAGTATAGCCTCAGCTTAACAGGTTATATTCGGCGCCTGATTCTTTTAGATTGTAATGTGGCCAGTGGGTAAAACTCAAGATAGACAATGTTAACTTGGGAAACATAAACATGTAACACGTACGAAATAATAACCAAAGTTAAATAGGCCTTGATTTAATCACGTTGAAAGAAAACTAAATCTCGATTAAACTAAATATTAAAAAATGCTGATTCTGGTTTCAGTCGACGTTAATAGAGAGAATAAGATTCAATATTTGTATACTATTTATAGGACGAACTATCGTGCAGAAAATAATATACGGATAAAAATGTCTTACGTTTGAATATAATTAATATTTGATTCGCTTGTGGTCACTGGCGGGGTAATTTTGTTGGTCATGGTGGCAAAAACACGAAAGGCAACAAAACCTATTATCGACGAATACATAGGCGACAGTAGAGTTCCCGGCACTTGGGCGTAAAATGGAGTGGGGGAAGGTCATTGACCTTGGGCCACGCCCCCTTTTTTGGGGTATTTTTTTGGGTCTTTTTGGTTCCTAACCCAAGCCACGCCCCCCTTTTTTGGGGTCCTAACCTAAGCCAATTTTTGGGAATTTTGGATTTTGGGTTTTTTTTGAGGGTCCTAACCTAACCTAACATTTTTGGATTTTGGGTTTTTTTTTGGGGGGTCCTAACCTAACCTAACATTTTTTGGAATTTTGGATTTTTGAAGATTTTTGATTTTTGGGGATTTTTGATTTTTAAAGATTTTGGGGAATTTTGAGCCGCCATCTTTTTTTTTTTGCAGCCATCTTGTTTTGTAATAATTAATATTTAATTTAATTTAAATTTTTGCTTTGAAAAAAGTTTGGGTGTCGCCGAGAGTCGAACCGGGTATCACTATGACCCGAGTCCGCAGCGTTAGCGGTTAGGCTACGCCGACTCTGTTGATAAAGTACTGTCTTGTGAAGTATATAAGTTTATCATCCGTCAGCAACCTTGTGTCAGATACAAGGTGTTATAGTGTTGTCGGGATATAGTATAAATTGCATTATATAATCCCGAACATTACCGATCGTTCCCGAATCCGACCGAAGGTCACTTAGAGAAATTAAGAGCTTTAAATGTTATAGTACCCTTGTAATATAGTATAAATTGCATTATATAACCCCGAACACTACCGATCGCCCCCGAGTAAATCCGAATCGGACTTAGAGAAATTAAGACTAGCAAACCGGTATTTTCCGAACGTAAGGCTCTCCCGCAACCCCCGAAACTCGTACTCGGGCGAGATAAAGCTTAGGCTGACCATAGGCGTTGCCACACCCCCTTGTAATATATGTCTACCGGTCTTACCCGAACCAAAACGACGGACTTGACCGAACTTAGGCTTCGTTGTACCCCAAATTATTTTTATAAAATGTGTTATAACGTATGGAAAACCGAACTAACCCGAACGTAAGATTCTGCCCGAGTTCAACCGAAGGGCACTTAGCCGAAATAAAACTTTGGCTAAAATTAGGCTCTCCCGCAACCCCCGATATTCGTACTTAGGCGAAATAAAGCTTAGGCTAACCGTAGGCACCCCCGCACCCCGTGCGTATGATTTACACTATTTCTACCGGTCTTACCACGAACCAAAACGCCGGACTTGACCGAGCTTAGGCTTCGCTGTACCCCCGAATTATTTTTATGAATGTGTTTTAATGTATGGAAAGCCGAGATAACCCGAACGTAAGGTTCTGTCCGAGTTCAACCGAAGGGCACTTTGCCGAAATAAAACTTTGGCCAAAATTAGGCTTTGCCGCATCCTCGCAAACGGCACTTAGGCTAACCATAGGCACCCCCGCACCCCGTGCGTATAATATACACTGTTTCTAGCAGTCTTACCCGAACCACAACGCAGGGCTTGACTGAGCTTAGGCTTCGCTGTACCCCGAATTATTTTTATAAAAGTGTTATATTGTACGGAAAACCAAGCTAACCCAAACGTAAAGTTCTGTCCGAGTCCAATCCGAACTTAGTAAAAATTAAAATTTAGGCTAACATTAGGCTCGGCCGTAACCCATGCGTATGATATACGGAACTACATAACCGACCAAAATGTAACGTAATGTTTCTAAAAAGTCAAACAAGTTGTATTCGGTCTAACTCAACCCCGGGGTCATCCCTTCCCCAAATTTTGCAACAAAATTTCGAAAAAACGGAAATGTTAATGTTTTTAACGGAGGCTTAAGTGCAAACGAATTCTAAAATATATTTCGTACACGCAGGCAGCTATTCAGCACCGTCGTGATTAGAGCTATTTCCCCGCAACGGAATTTCTCCGCAATGGTTATTAATATAAAATTCGCTCAACTAACCGATCTTTTCCGAACGTAAGGCTCTGCCACATCCCATGCGTATGATATAACTGTTTCTAACGGTCTTTTTCGAACATAAGGCTCTGCCGCAACTCTTACAAACCGTAACTATCCGAAATAAAACTTTAGCTAACCTAATCTTAGGCTCTGCCGCACCCTTGTGTATGATATACGTAATTACATAACCAAACATAACCGAATCCGCCTGTATTACTTAACGTTAAAACTTTCTCTATCTAAAATTTGTTTCAATATAAAGTCTCCATATGTTTGTCAGTAGACACGGTAGCTTAGTAAAACAATCACGGCTTTAGCTTTTACATTAAAATTATCAATAATTACTCTATGTTGTGTACCGTTTAATCGAATGGTTATTAATAACATGTTTTATAACGCGTTTCTTTTTACTCGATACTTTAACACTTCTACGACCTTAGACTATGCCGCACCCTTGATTTCCATCAAAACTTTCGATAATAATTTTATTTTCTAAATCATTTACTATCACGATTATACATAACGCTTTTCCCCGAATTTTGTTGAACCAGCTTTCTGGACTTGCTAACTGACTAACATTTCTGTACATTGTTATAAAATCGACACCCCAGCTAGATGCTGACTAGACATTCCAATAGTTAGCAAATGTAATGTAAATCTTTTACAAATTTTGTGGCCCAGACCTATCCGATCTTTTTCGAACTAAAAACTTAGGCTTCGCTGTACTCGTGACTGTTTATACTGTACAAACCCCGCATAGATTGTACTTTGAGGTTATGTTACAACTTCAATTATTATTATAATTACTTGCCCGAACGTAAGGCTCTCCCGAGTCCAGCCGAACAACACTTAGCCGAACTAAAATTTGGCTTACCTAACCTTAGGCTCTGCCACACCCCTGTGTATGATATACGTAATTACATAACCAAACTTAAGATGTAGACTTACACATTCCAAACGAATCAGCAAAAATTTATGTTAGCATGTGTAACAATGCCGAGTCGGCAGAATTGTATCCGTTGTACTGTCTAATGAATTCGCTGATTCTCTACCAGAACGCGCTACCGTCGGACGGGTTAATATTTCTAAAACTCTCTATAAGAATGCGCTGCCATCAAAACCTTGTAAGAAATAAATTACATTTAAATTCTGTTTTTTTTTCCCATATTTACCATGGCTGCTATTAATTGCCAGTTTTCAATACACAATGTTGTGCAATAGCCTCTAACACTATTGTACTAAAATCTCGTTACACAGCGTTAACCCAGGAGTCAAGGCGGTCACTGACCCCTAGACATGTACAAAAACCGTGTCACTTTTCCAAACACTTTTTTTTTCTTGTTCACATTAAAATGACAATTTGATAACAGTTACAGTAAAGAAATGGTTATAGGAATGACTCATTAAAACAACTTTGTTACACAAATACAGTTTATTATTAATAATTCCCTCTCATTACAACACTAATATTTTAAAGTATTTACAGTAATAAAGGCTATTAGAATACAATATACATTGGATATAAATAAAAATACAATGTTTTGGCCATTCGCCCCGCCAATAATTTCTGTGTTTACAGTCCGTGTTGTTCTTTTAACTTAAGAAGAGAATCGTAATAATATTTAGCACTTTTTAAGGCACACTTGCTGTCGTATTGAAAGTGCTGAGGTAATATACAATTAACCTCTGTACAGTGCGAGTATCTTTCCATTTCTGGTAATTCTTCCATGTGTGGCAGAAGCTTTCTCAAAAACTGAGCTTTTTCCAATCCTTTTGTGAAAATTATGGAAAACGGTTTGCAAAGCGTGCGTATCACGTCTTCGTCGTAAGGAACGTCACCTTCTTCCCAGCCGATATGATGATAGTTTTTTTGTAACCAAAAGGCTGTCCTCCGAGCGCCACTATTCAGTTGATCAAATGTATAAGGCGGCTTGAAAACAACGACACTGGAGAAATGCTCACTGACTATAGCAAACTCTTTGATTATAAACCTACAGTTGTTATCGTGGTAACCGTGAAACTCAACCACTGCCTGCATGTTTTTTGAACAACTTCACCTCTTCGTACAATCTGTCCACTTCGGGGAGTGTGCTCGAAACGAGTTCGTCTGTGGTCAGGCACTTAATAATGTATTCGCGCAAATCCTCCTCGTAATAAAATAATTCTTTAATACGAAGGTTTATCAGAGGTATGGCGTCTTTAAACAGCCCCCACTCCGACAGGTTCAAGTTTAAAAATCGCTGACCATCATTGAATGTAACATAACGTTTTCCAAACACAGTTGTTACTCGAATATTCCCAACAATTAGATTAAATTCGTGCGTAGCCTTTCCTTCAAGAGCAGAAATTATGTCCAAAAGTAATATTTCGTTAAACACTTCGTCTGTAAAGAAAACAAAATGTTTACCCGCCTGAATCAACAACCCTAGGCTATAACCCGTATGCTGGAATAGTCCTGTTGCTGCGATTTTTGTGCACTCGGGATTTAGGAAATGAACTGATTTTAAGAAAATACCCAGCGATGTGTTAGGTAGACTCCCTACGACCATCCTCTCTGGCTCCATGATCGTTACTGAAAGTTTACCTAAATTGCAAGCTTGGTTTACTACTGACCTATAGCGAATGGGGGTATCGCTAATGTCGGTGAATATAAACGTTGTATAAATTCTGGAAATTTTTTGTGTTTTTTCAGTTTAAAAAGTAGAAAGCAGAACTACAAGCGCGTCCTTATCATGCTTTATCTTTTCGTTTAGTGCTTGTACAATATTTGTAATTGCCCGCTTTAGCCCGTCTTTGAATGACGCAAAGTTCATTCGTTTTAATTTGGCTCCTTAGAAATTGTGACAGCATAGTTGTCGATAATGCCCATGGCTAAATTACCTATACACTTATAATTACCGTCATAGTATTCGCACATACTAATAATATTTAAAAAAAAATTAATGTATTGTTTATGACCCACGTTTTTTAGTTCTGAATGACAATTGAATATTGTCGCAAATGTACGGCATCTTCGTACCCTACACCATTGGACATACCTACAATACGTTTACTATTAACATTAAACAACCCACCTGCTCGGTCTGGAAATGTTTCATCTTATGATTGTCAAATATCGATTCCAAAGCGGCCGCTACGTCTAACCCTGATTTCGACTTTATAGGCACAGGAAAAATGCTTAGGCTAGCATAGGAGTCTTGGCTATTAACTAACCAAACCCAAACTACAACAAATAATACCTTGGAGATACATAACGTTATTTAACCTAACGGACATTAGCGGACATTACTTATTAGCCAAACCCTGTTTTGACAATGACCACGACATCGACGAAAACGACGACAAAAATGACGACGAAGTTAACGACGACCACGACAAAAATGACGACAAAGTTAACGACGACCACGACAAATAAGACGACAACGACGACAAAAACAACGACGAAGTTAACGACTACTACGACAAAAACGACGACAAAAAACGTTGACGACAAAAACGACGACGACAAAGACAATGACGAAAATGACGACGACTTTAACAACGACCACAACAACGATGACCGCCCCCGCTAAGAGAACGTAACGGAGACGATACGAGAACGCGACGAGAACGGAAGAGAGACCGTTCAATTCAGCAACGCATCTCAGATGTAGTCCCATAAGACCCCAACACAGCCTAGCCTTATGCTATGGCGACACCACTAACCGTCGACGATACCTATGCCTAAGTTCTTAACTAACCTAAAATATCCTACTTCTATGGGTTGCACAACAAATAGCCTAGAAGACAATGGTTAGTTGTTTTCTAACCTAACCTAAATAGGATACATTATCATAATCTAGTTGTGTATGCGCGCGCGCGTGTGTGTAACACTTTACTTCTATCGGTATTATTTTCAATTGTCAAATGGTAGCCTAAATAAATCTGGACAACTAGTTTAGCTTTTACATTAAAATTATCAATCATTACTTTATGTTGTGTTTCTTTTTACTCGATAATTTAACGCTTCTACGATGTTAACAGTAAAAGAAAGATTTATAGAAAATACTTCTTGCAGCCCGATGTAGACTTACACATCAGCCGCTAATCAGCAAAAAGTTATGTTAACGCGTATAAGATTGCTGAGTTAGCAGAATTGCACCCCCGGAGTACTGCCTATTGCATTGGCTGATTCTCTAACAGAAAACGTTACCGTCGGTCGGGCTAATATTTCTAAAAGTCTCTCCCAGAAAGTGCTACTGTCGAAACCTTGTAAATATAATGTTATGTACGAATGCAAAAAATAAATTACATTTGCATTCTGTTTTTTTTTTCCTAACTGCGATATAATTACCCGAACTAAAGGTGAGTACTTCCACCGTATTATGATGTATACCCTGGACTTGACCGAATCCCCCGCTCGCACGGTGATATTTCTCTACCAGAACGCGCTGATGTCGGACGGGGGATAGTTAAAAAATTCTCTACTAGAATGCGTCGTCGTCATACACACAGAGTCTGGAGTGTTGGTGGGGGTCTGGGAACGCCGTCATATTTATTTAATATTTAATATCAATATTTAATGGCATACACTTTCCACTTTTAAAATTGCATAGTATTAAGAAAAAGCTTTTTTTTTCATAGGAGTTGTAATGAAAGACGACAAAAGATTAAATACAATTTATTATTACACTTTATTCACAACCAACTACAATTATTATTTTGTCCTTACTGCTGTTTCTATATGTGGGCAGTTCTATCGCATTTCTGCCTATGCTGATGGACCACTCCTGTTGTCTTTTTTTTGTAACGATTCACCACACCACAGTTGATTTTAAAATCATACTGTACAGCTTGTCGACGCATTGATACTTTTTTTTTTTTTTAACGCGGTAATCTCCTAGGTAAGTATACTGATCCATGCGATGGAATAAAGTCCTCTAATATAAAAACACTCTCGAAAAAGATTCTATGCTTTCTCTACATACACTGCAGCGTGTACAACACAAGGCACACGAAGCGCAAACTATTAAATGTTTGCACGGGTAGAAAACTACTTGAACTTCGTCCGATAAACAGATTTTACACTCGGTCGTAGGTAGAGTTCGATTTTTCGGTACCACAATATTACAGTCGTATTTGCCAGCCGCATTCACAAAGTCTTTTCCTTTCGCTAACAATAGGAACTTGCACTTGTGGAACCATTTCGCGTGTACAGTCCAAGGATCGTCTTGGTCTTCCCAATCTCTTAAACCGCCTCCGCAACAGAAACATATCGTTTGATCTCCAACGCCGGTGTAAAAGAATCCAGAGTCGCTAAACTGTTGAGACTTTACTTTTAATTGTTCAGGACTGTTCTTATACGAAGCCAATCTAGCTGAATTACTTATGTACCTTTTATAAGATATATTATTTACCCTTAAAGAAGTATCATCGGATATGATGGGTTTTAAATTATTTTTAAAATGTACTTCTCCACTGATAACACGATTTGATTCGGTGTTTCTTTCGAGTTTTACAGATATCAGATCGCTACCGCTTGCATTGACTTTGACTGCTGTACTATACAGTAAGTATTTAGTCGATGATCCCTGTTTGCACAAATCGATAACTACTGTAACAAATTCCTTTCCTACGTTATCCATTGCCAGAGAGTTGTGTACTGTACGTTTTGTTGACATTTCGTTTATTTGTGTAGTATCGCTTAAAGCACTTAAACTTAACTCTAACTTAAACGAATGAAATTTGTTATCCTAGCGGACGGTGTGGAATCCTTGGGACTCGGTTAACCTAAGCGGTGGAGAAGTGACTAACCTAAGAAACAGCTTTCGTCGTGACTTCATTCCGCCCCAGCCCCGATTGCCCCCTTCCTTAGCCTAACCAACAAGAGTTCGTAGTGGTGAGGGGTCTAAGTTGTATTAACCAAAACGGTAACCTAAGAAACAGCTGATTTGGATCTTTTGGGGGGCCTAAGTTGTAGTCCGGACTTGTCCGATCCTAGCCGAACGAATACAACAAAAATATACCAGAGAGCCAAAATTAATCTAACCTAACTACCTGAGAACATAACTTAACCTGAGAACCTAACTTATCCTTACCTAAATTAACCTAACCTAACATCCACGACGACGACACTACGAGAACGTAACGGAGACGCTACGAGAACGCGACGAGAACGGAAGAGATACCGTTCAATTCAGCAACGCATCTCAGATGTAGTCCCATAAGAACCCAACACAGCTTAGCCTTATGTTAAGATTGCCACATTATCGCCTACGTTGACGAGACCTATACCTATGTTTCTTAACTAACCTAAAATATGCTACTTCCATATGATACAACAACAAATAACCTAGAAGACCATTAGCTAGCTGTTAACTAACCTAACCTAACCTAACCTAACCTAATCTAACCTAAATAGTGTACATTACGTAATAACGAAGGAGACCATAGGCCACATACTGCTGGAGTGCACCTCGGAGAACAGAATGAGAGATTCTCTCAGAGAAGCTTTAAAGGACAGCCAAAACAAATTGGAAGACGCACTGCGGAACAAGAGGTATTGGGCATTGGCGGCTGCGGCATATCATGGTCATCGAGTCGTCGGCATTACCTGAGGCCGGAAGCTCGTATGAAGAAGTAAGAAGTAAGTAAGAAGTAAGTAATAACGAAGGACTAAGTCGACAACTAACCAAAGACGAAATTTAAAACTATGTGGTCGGTTGCTACCCAGAAAGGATTATTAGAATGAAAACAATTCATAAGTTAAATAATAATATAATTTATTTTGTGCATTATATTTACAACTGACACAAGACTATTCAGGACCATACACAATAACACGAAAAATTACACCAGTCAACTACGAGTTAGAAATGTACAGATACGGACGATTAAAACCAGACATAGTGAATGTGGCACGGCTGAAAAAATATAATGCGAACATCTCAATCTAAAAAACATTAAAAAATGTGTAATATAATTACAAATTGATAAGTGTTAGCTGAAAAATAAATATTTACTTCTGCATTCATAGTTTAACATCCAAAATATCACCCCGATTCTTAGGTTTAACCAAAAAAATATCACCCGATTCTTAGGTTTAACAAAAAACAATATCACTTGATTCTTAGGTTAGACCAAAAAAATATCACCCGATTCTTAGGTTAAACCAAAAAATTTTTACTCTGTTTTAATGCTAGACAGCAGTTGCCTAGCCTTGTTAGACAACTATTAAACTCAGCGACACCCAAACTTTTTTCAAAGCAAAAATTTAAATTAAATTAAATTAAATATTAATTATTACAAAACAAGATGGCTGCCAAAAAAAAAGATGGCGGCTCAAAATTCCCCAAAATCTTTAAAAATCAAAAATCCCCAAAAATCAAAAATCTTCAAAAATCCAAAATTCCAAAAAATGTTAGGTTAGGTTAGGACCCCCCAAAAAAAAACCCAAAATCCAAAAATGTTAGGTTAGGTTAGGACCCCCAAAAAAAGAACCCAAAATCCAAAATTCCCAAAAATTGGCTTAGGTTAGGACCCCAAAAAAGGGGGCGTGGCTTGGGTTAGGAACCAAAAAGACCCCAAAAAAGGGGGCGTGGCCCAAGGTCAATGACCTTCCCCCACTTCATTTTACGCCCAAGTGCCGGGAACTCTACTGGCGACGATAAATCACTGCTACTTTTCAGCACTTTTGGTAACGAGAACGTAACTGTTACCGGCTTTCATATCACAATGTTATTCTTTGTTACTAAATATTATTTTTGTATTACTTTTTCACTTTATAATTTTTTTCATTTTGTTACTTTTCACAGATTAATAACTACTGTGTTAGTAAAGAAAACACAGCTATTTCGTACTTGCACTAAATGACCAAAGAAATAGATTCTGTTGTCACCTATTACCGCGGTAACAGGCAACAGCAGAACAGTGATAATTTCTTGTAACGTAGCACAATTCAGTCAGCTGTGATTTCAACCGCTTCTTCACCTTGGTCCTTTACTGCTTTGTGCGTCGTCTTCATACCTTGCAGTACTTATTTTTAGCTCTTCAGTAGACACTGAAATATGGGCAGGATGGGAAATGGGAAAGTTTTTTAAAGAAAATAAATAAATACACTGTTTCTTCAGTAGTTGGAGCTACAGTAGACTCCCGATTATCCGCGATAATGGGTGGCTGAACTTCCGTGTATAATCGAAATCGCGGATAATCCGAAACTAACCTAAAATGCCCTAGAAATAGATCAAAATGACCGTAAAACTAGAATAAGTGCTTAATTAATCTTTACGAAAGGTTCAGGTAATAACAATTAATTTAAATATGTACAGTATTACGTACCTTTATATGTTGGAAAAATTACATAGTTTTACACACGCTATTTACATAGGCTATTTACAAAGAACAAAAACAAAACAAACACAGTCCAGTACATAACTACTGTTACCAAAATGCATTTTCAATATCAATCTCTATCAGCATGGAGTAAAAAAGTCCTTTATTGATTTTTGTTTCTTTGCATTTGACTCCTTTTTTACAATAATAAAGTCTAGCGCGAGATAATGGGCCTTCACTCGCTAAACTTCGTTCACCGTAGTATCACGTTTGGGTTATTTTACGTATTAAATTTGTATTTTTTTGGCGATCGCGGTTAAGCCGCAACGCGGGTAATCCACTCGTGGATAATCGGGGTTCTACTGTATTTTCGCTGACTTATTTATGGTTTTTGTTACTATCAGAGATAAAAAGCTCAGCTCGAATTTTTTCGAGCTTTTTTTATTTTCGTGCCGAGCCGAATACTAAAAAGCTCGGAGTTCGAGTATTCGAACTGCGAGTACTCGCACAGGCCTAATGTTGATAGATAACCTTAAATGTTTGTTTTCTATTGCTAAATGATATACTGTAACCATCACAAATTTGATGCTGACAGAGAAGTAACCTTTCTTACTCTTCAGTCAGTTAGAATTTCTAATACATTCTCCACTCCTTTAACTTTCAAGATTGTTTGCCAACTATGACCATAGTTCTCCTACACCCTTTTACTTGAGGTTTATTTTGTTAGCCATATAACGGTTCACTGATTTAAATATGTATAAATGGTTTGCTTTTAAATATTTTCCTTAGAATGTTAGTATGTGTGTTAAGTTGGCTCATAAATGCTGTAACTGGTAAATGCTGTAACATAAATTTTCCATGAAAATGGAGTGCTACCAAGAATCTCAATACATTTTCACAATTTAAAATTAAATCATTGTATCCTATTCAGTTATTCCCTGAGATTTAACTACACCATTTAAGATTTAAATCCTTTAAATAACTTTCTTAGCATTCATGTAAAATATTTAAAATATTTGTATTAGTTAGTCCGCAGTTTCCTTTTCCTGTATCTGCTATCCTTATTATTTAGAGATCGTGAAAGTAACATACAGCTCAATAGAGGAGAAGTCTTCGGTTTTGCAACGTGGTATTCAAGAACGTAAGTATATTTTGAACATCAAGATATATCTCTGATCCTTTTTGTCCATATCTATACCTTGCGCAAAGATTCGTGGCGGCTGAGAGTTTAGGACGGTCGGGGAGGTGACCCTACCCTAATTAGCCCTCGCTCGGCCGCTCCGGGTTATGGTCATAAGTCACCTACTGGGCTGAAGGCACAGTCGGTAACATTTTTTGCATTTCGCCATAGAATGTAAAAATAACGTCATTTTTGTAATCTGCACCAAATAACAAGAACATTAAGTCCAAACACGATATAATTGCTATGCTATTAAGTATTCACTTAGTTTTAAAATAAAAGATAGTTTACAGAATAAGATATATTTTTACGATTATTTACAAACTATAGCTATTTACAATTTTGTACATGAAGTGTAATCCAGATTCTCACAGGAGCTAAATGTGAAACCATATCCCTGAAAAAGAAAATATTTTTAGCAACATGTAGTTTGTCAGACTAATCAATTATTGATCAAATAAAGTGACAAGCAAAAAAGATTTTCTTAATTTTGGCTATTTACTATTCAATTGTATATTAACCGATTATTTATGTGTCCTTTGTCATATATATGTGGCTTGATTAGTGCTCTTTAAATAGGCGTATGTTTAAATAACAAGAACATTAAGTCCAAAAACGGTATAATTGCGACGTAATTAAATATTCACTTTGTTTTAAAATAAAAGATAGTTTACAGAACAAGATTAAGGGGATTCCCTACTGAAAAATAGCCATTTTCCAAAAAAAAACCAAATTAATTTTTTCTTTTTTTCCTGGTTCTATAGTTTATAAGGTTTAAGAAAAAAATAATATATGCCACAAAAGTTCTTTATATCAATGTGAAAAATTTATTGCAAGCAAGCGCGCACCTACTTTCGGTCGAGTTGAACTTCTTTATGTTTTCTATTTGGACTAAAAAGATTTTTTATTTTTTTAAAGTGTAGTTGCAAAGAAGGACAACAATGTTTATTGTTAGGCTTTGAATGCCTCCAATATGTAAGTAAAACATACCTTGACTACAAATACAGTTTGTGCAAATACAGCCTTCTATGGCTGCTAAAATAACTAATGGAATCTTTAAACGCGATTTCCCGCAACTTTTCAATATTGATATTTTTTACACAAAAGTTCTTATAACTTTTTACCTGCTAAAGCTACACTGAAGAAATTTTTACCACATCTTTAGTAGGTAATAATGCAACTTTTTGGGTATTTTTATTCCTCTAGGACAAATAAAAGAGTATTTTTTTTTTTAATGTGTAAATCACAAATTTGTTTTATATATATATTTTTTTGTAAGGTCATAACTACTAAACTTTTAGTGGTAAGAATATGACTATACCCAAAAATGTAGTGCTTTTTATATACTTTAAAACAAGATATCAAACATCCAAATTGGTTCAGTAGTAAAAAAGTTATAAGAGATTTAAAAAAACATATTTTTTGTCTAAAAAAAACGAAAAAAACACAAAAAGGTATGTAAAATATATTTGTTTGCCAATTCCTATAAGTGTAAACAACTTTTTATATTCTAATGAATGTATAAAAAAATATTTCATAATTAAAAAAGGCCTATTATAGAAAACCCCTATTTTCAGTAGGGAATCCCCTTAAGAATATTTAGTAACTAAGCTATTAAAAATTGTACATTGAAAGTGTTTTTCGGATTTACATAAGCTGAAGTCGACGCGGTTACCTAACAACACTTTTAAGGCTCTCCTATACCTTGAAGAAAACTCCCGAGTGTGCTGTATGATTTCAATACGAAAGGTTTGTCTGAAGCCGCAAAATCGTTGAAACATGCATTCGTAATACCGTGTTTCGGATTCTATTTATAAATTAATAATCTGGGAAACTATTTTAAGTTATAAAGAAGGCTTTATATTTTATTTATATTTTATATATCTACATATCATACACATTTAAAGTCTAACATACGCCTATTTAAAGAGCACTAATCAAGCCACATATATCTGATAAAGGACATACTAGTAAATAGTCGAAATTAAGAAAATCTATTTTATTTTTCACTTTATTTGATCAATAACTAGTCTGACAAACTACATGTGGCTAAACATATTTTCTTTTTCAGTTATATTCTTTCACCTTCAGCTCCTGTGAGAATCTGGATAACACTTCCAGCTATAGTTTGTAAATAATCTTAAATATATATCTTGTTCTGTAAACTGTCTTTTATTTTAAAACAAACTGAATACTTAATAGCATCGCAATTATATCGTGTTTGGACTTAACGTTCTTGTTATTTGATGCAGATTACAAAAATGACGTTATTTTTGCACTTTATCCCGAAATGCAAAAATTGTACCGACTGTGCCTTAAGCCCAGTAGCCGAGTCATGACCATAACCCGGATCGACCGAGCGAGGGCTAATTAGGGTAGGGTCACCTCCCCGACCGTCCTAAACTCTCAGCCGCCACGAATCTTTGCGCAAGGTATAGGATAAACATTTTTTTGTCGCACAATACTTTATAACAATGTTTGGTCTCCGGGCTGGATTCTTTAATTACTACTTTTATATTTATAAATCTTACTCTAATCTTTGTTTTAAACTCGGGCATACGCAAAAGAGCCACACACCAATGAATTTAGTCAATCAAACTATTTTCATTTAACATTCTTCAGAGTTGTTAAATCACAGTTTTTTATTTGTTGTCTATATTTTAAAACATATAAATGCAAATTGTATTTTAATTTTCTATTTAGTTTCTTTGTTTTGAGAAAATTGAAACCAGCTGTCATATTGATTTCTAATGACAGTTTTGTTTATAAAGTAGGCCTAATATCAAATAAAAAACAATCAAAGCAAAGACGTTATAACTAATATTGTGATATACAAGATAATTTGTATTTAGTGTATTCATATCAAATTTGTCATCTATAAAATAAGTACATTGATCTATGAATCAATCATGCGCAGTAATATTTTTTTAAATATACTACTTTTAAAAGCAATAGTGCTACCTGAGGTCTAGTGTGGAAGTAATTTGTACTATTCGCATAATATCTGAGTACTCTACAGAATAGAAATTGCCAATTCCTTGGGATAACTATCAAACTTTGAACAACACATAATTAAAATGAACCTTTATCAACAAATCAAAATTACTTTTGTTTGCCTTACTGGACCGGGTATATATTTCATAAATACCTTAACTTCTGGTTACTGCTCGCAGTCCTGTTTATTGTAACACAACACACACGTCACATTTAAAATTGAATTATATACACAACCCAACGCACGGGTTTAAAAGTTCATTAATATATTAGTTCTATTCATACATGCACTCGTTCACCGCTGCGTCAGTACTAAACGAGATATCACTACGCAACATCGAGTGTATTGGAATGGTGGGGTCAGTTCTACGAATTATGTCAAAAATATTGTTTGATTGGAAATGTGTTTTCTCATTCAGAAGCGCATATGAGTCTGATATGGTTGCCTTATAAATGTAGGATTCTTCCAAGACATTCATGTTCGGTCCTTTGGAACATGTGTTTAAATATTTCCATGTTCTTATGAATGTTTGTATGCTATGTCCTGTACGCATTGAATGTTCCGCACATTTAGACTTTATGTAGCTTCTGTTATTGGGTATGTGCTCTTTAAAACGTTAGACTGTATGTGGCTTCTGTTATTGGGAATGTGCTCTTTAAAACGTGTTTTAAATGTTCGTCCTGTCTGCCCGATGTAGTGCATATTGCAGTCATCACAAGTTAAATTGTAAATGCCACTCGCATTGTAAGGAAAACTTGTTCTAAATTTTGATCTGAGTGCCTCAGGTTACTCGATGTTGCATAGTGATATCTTGTTTAGTACTGACGCAGCGGTGAACGAGTGCACGTATGAATGGAACTAATTTATTAGTGAACTTTTAAACCCGTGCGTTGGGTTGTGTATATAATTCAATTTTAAATGTGACGTGTGTGTTGGTTAGAACTATATGATAACAATTTGACGTGCATTATGCAAATTAATGCCAATTATTGTTTATTTATTTGAATTTGTAAAGTAATTTGATAATGCCTGATAAATAGGCGAAACGGTCATCATCTGAAACAATAAACAGGAGTGCGAGCAGCAACCAGAAGTAAAGGTATTTATGAAATATAACAAATCAAAACTAATAATGCTGTATTATACAAAAAAATTTTGATCTAAACAAAACTGTGATTTCGGCTTTAATCATAATTCAACTGAAGGTTTTCTTATATTTATTTTGGACTAAGAAGCCTATTCTGAATTAAGTATCACAAACTGTGTTAACTTTATAATTAACTATTTAACAATCATGGCTGCAGAAAGAAGGAAAGTAGAAATACAATTTCAGTAGCATGTTCTACAGTTCAATTGAGAGGATATGGTTAAGAAAATAAATATATTATATTCTATAACAATCATAGAACCCTACTCTACTAATTTCAACCAATTTAAAGTATGTGTTGAAAAAATTGACAAAAATTACTGTTGTTTTAATAAATATCGTTGTCAGATTTTAAAACTTTATTAAGAACAGAAATCGGTATTACAGATCACCAATTTCTTGATCAGGTGAATGAACAATACTTTTGTATCTTAACTAAAAGGTCAGTAGCTGCAATCCTGCCAAGATAGTATTTTAAAGCCTAACAATTTTGAGGTTGAACAAATTAAAACTCAGGTTACATTGCCTAAAATCTATCTACCATCCCCATTTTGAATGTGTTCTCCAAGAATGGCCTGAATTTAAAGATTCGTTCAAACTTTATTCAATACTTTATTCAAACCTTTCAATAAATGATATACAAAAATGTCAATATTTGACACCTTTAACCAAAGGAAAAGCACCTGGCCTAGTTAAAACTCTACTTTAATATAATCTTTACAAATTCTAACTATGAAAACAAAAGATTATTAGCTGCTCAATACTTCTTTTTGATGTTTTTCATACTGTCAGCACAAATTTTAGTTTGAGAATCATTTTTCTCAGATGTGAAATTCTTTGGCACTATTTTTGTAATGCACATTCCTCATGTTAAAATACTCATGCGTAATCTGCCGAACAGACCCTTTGTCAGTTCCTATGATCTCAGCAACTGTACGAATTGTCAGCCGACGATCATTTCGGATCAAATCTCATGTTTTCGTCCATTGTTGACGTGGAATGTCATGTAAGGAAATCGCTCAGGTTGTGTTTTAGCAATACTTTGTATAGACGAAGGCATCTTCCCATTGAAAGTTGAACAGAAGAATTAATATGATCATTAATTGGTGTGTTGCAAAATTCAGGAAGTGACAAATAAGGATCTTTGTTATTACTTTTGATATTTTTTAACCTTCTGTTTATTATTAAAAATTTTCTTTCCACAAAGTCATTTGACTGAGGACATTTTGGACATAAAATAATTTGGTGTATATTTAATTTCTTAAGAGAAAAATATTTTGTAAATGATTTCAGATGGTTTATGATCCGTTTCTGCTGTTACAATTTTACCTTAAATTTTTTGATGGCATTTATGACATCCATGTACTAAAGGATACATTTTTTCAATTTGCCTCCACCGCTTTTGAACAATGCTTAAGAAGTATAAGATCCTGAAGTAAATTGTTTTGTAATAACACTCCTCCTAAGAACGGTTTTTTAGAAAAATCTACTGCTATTATTACTGGTTTTGTTACATCATAACATCGTAAAACAAAGATTTCAGCTAAAAATTGTTTGAAATCATTAAATAAAAACAGTTTGTTTATTATTCAGACATATTTAGTGTAGATGTACTACCATAAGTTATCATACCAAAAATCTGACTTACTTCTTACTAAGGGGTTAGGTATATTATTTATTGTATTTATCACCATCAGTTTATCACTTTTGTTGTTTGTATATGTCATATATATATTTAACAGAAGTTTGAAAAAATTTACATTATTTTAATTAAATAGTTTTTTTTTGTTCTTTGTAAAACTAACTTAATCATATGATTATGTTCTACTTGTTATTTTATCCCAAACAATTACATAAGGCAAATGTTTTTACCTCACTACTGCCATTACTTTGTCCAATATTTATTTTTCTTTCTTATTTCACTCCTCATCCTTTTTAGTTTTACAATAATTCGACCATACAGCGGAACCGCTAACGTGAGTTGAGCAAATTTCCAAAATTAAGTTTATAGCCCTATGTTTTAGGATTTCAACCAACAATTTGGGAAATAGGTCTATTCACGATGGTGCTGAATAGCTGCAAAATGGTTCGCACGCCATTCCGAATATTGGGAGTATCTTCAATACCCAAAACATTGTGTGCTTCGCACGCCATTCTGCGTATTGGGATTATCTTCAATACACAATGCACTGCGTGCTTCACACGCCATTCCACATTTTGGGAGTATCTTCAATACACAATGCATTGCGTGCTTTGCACGCCAACCCCCGTATTAGGAGTATCTTCAATACACAATGCATTGCGTGCTTCGCACGCCAACTCCACCACATGACTTTGAACCAGGTACTTCTATGGTATTTTACATTTTGATCGATTTTGGGAGAACCAAGCGAGCTATAAGGTCGCGTAAAAAACAAAATGTGCAGAATATCATCCTACATTTATATTCATAGAAAAAACTCAAAAACAAATTTATTCTCGTAGGAAAAATCACAAAAAAATAGTTACTTCCTGTCAAAAAATGAGCTTCCGATTGTTGGATTTTTTTTGGCTAACGAACTCGTCTGAGCGACGTAGACAACCAACATGTGTACCAAATTTGAACCAAATCGGACTTAAAATACGGCCGCTAGAGTGCGAACACATATATTGGGTCTTACCATAAGGGCCACTGCAATAGCTCATTTTTCCTATGGAAATTCGCTAATAACATTAAGATTACTGCAATTACAATGACTTGATGATGAAAGTGAGCAATTCTGGCTTAGCATCCGTTGGTCTAATTGCTCACTTAGAGACCTTATTCATTTTGTTTAGTTGTACTTTTGATTTTATTTCAGTATCCTAGTTGGTTAGAAGAGAACAAGGATAAAATAACGGCAAAAGAATTGTCAACATATAAAAAACAGCAAAAAATCATGACTAGAGTGTGTAGTGAATTTGAATTGGAATCCGAAACCGATTCTGAGGAAGTCACTGAAAGGCGGTTTAAGAAAATTTTGGAGCTGATGCAAAAGGTGAGTAGTGTTTGTTTTGTGGATACAAGCGTTTCAGTTTATTTTATTTCATGATTTTAGTTGTAGCAATAGAATATATTGCTATATATATATTACAGTTGGGGATGACAACTGTAAAGTCCCATTCATGCTCAGCCTGGGTTATTTTATTAAGCTTCATTTATATCAATCAACTTTGTATATTCATTATCTGAATGATTTATTACTTCACAGTCTCTAGGAATATATATAGTTTTACTAATTTTAATTTTCAAGTTCTTTCAATTTTGTATTTTTATGTTTTATAATTTTTTTGTTTTTGTATTCACATAAAAAAAAAAATGTTTTTTTATCAACATTTAACAAAATCACAATATTTTTGCATTCACTAACAACATATTTACAAGCAAAAAAAAAACGATTTTATTGTAGTCCATTCTAAAATGTTATTTTTGTGTGATTAAAACCAAAGTATGGAGAAAGCCACCATAGATGGTGGAATTAAATTAATTGTCAGTCCAAATGTTATTAGAATATTAGCTGTAAAATTCATCATCTGACTTCGTTCATTTTGCAAAATTTCTTATTTCATTGGGATTACATAAGTTTAAGGGTGTGCGGGATAACGTTATTCACTTCGGGACGGGATCCGGATCGGGAATGAAAATAATCCCGTATTTCGGTACCAGAGCGGGAATTTAAAAAATTTCGGGATAGTTTCGGGAAAAGAAAAAACTGAATTCGGGAATTGATCGGGACGGGATTTAGAAAAAAAATTCACGTCGGCATTTAGGTAATGTTTTCGGGACAGTAACAGTTATCTTTAAGTGTAATTAGCTACCTAAGCCTAAGCACTAGGTATTTTCTACTTGGAATTAAAAAGTAAGAACTTTGTATTTTAATTTTATATTTATTTTGAAATAGGAAGTAAACATTAAGTAAATAATTTTGCTATATCTATTAAGTATGTAGGCTACCCATTTATTTTTAACTCACCTACCTTGTAATCTAAATGACATAATAGATTTCCTTTGGCACCTTGATATTTGATATGGAAAGGATAAAGACTGTTAAAATGGGGTTTTCGATAAGAGATAATAGTAATAAAAAGTTGTTGTTATTCAACATATTTTATTTATAAGATAGGATTATTAATAAAAGGACATATTCTAAATACAGAAAAATTTAAAAAACAGATGTTTGAGTTTTCTAGTTATGTTCACTCAAATAAAAGTTTGAAATTATTATTAAATCAAAATTACATAACCACAAATTACATAAAATAAAGTACTTAACAATAATAGAAATAAGAAAAATTACAGTTACAAAATAATATAAAATGTTTTCAAACTTGAAACCCTTGTACCCTAAGCATTACACAAAGTAAAAAAAAACATTTTTAGAATTACATATAAAATAAATACAAATTAGATTTTAAACATATAAAAAGTAAAAAACATACATATATAAAAGAATACACAAGTAAAAATGATTTAAACATATAAAAAACTTACTTTTGAACTTAATTTTCTTTTTTTAAGAATTCTTTTTACTTTTATTTAAAAAATAATCATGTAAAAATGTTGGGATGGCCAGATTTTATATGTCTGATTAAACCAGACGTACTACCAAATTTGGTTTGTAAAGTTTTTTTTGCAATAATTACATTTTGCACTGTCTTTAGAGATAATCTGAAAATGTTCCCAAACTGGAACTTTTGTCTTTTCCTTTGTGTTACCGGTAGCTGTAGCGCTAGTACTAGGCCTATCATTTTCACCACTTGTATTCATTATACAGTACTTGTTACACAGTTCTTCAAAATTCACTGAGCAAAAACATAAATTTCACTTTTACAACTAAATAATAACTGGATAAATAGGCTAATAAACAAGCAGTCAAATAACGTATAAGGTATTCTTACGTACTAATGCGATCGCAATAGTAATCTACCGGTTGTATAATATACGTATTAAATCCATCGAAGTGTTGACATAGTTTTGTTTTTAACGTTTTATTTCAGTAATCTAAAACAATACGTAATTTATTGTTTTATAATCACACAACATCATATCATATTGTAAAAAATAGTCTAATAAGCAATGCAACCGGGACCATATACCGTAAACGTGATCGGGATCAGGACTAAACTCTACGCACTCGTCATAGATTTCTACTTTGAAATTTATTGACGATTTGTCACCAAGTTCCTATCTTGGATTCATTGATCTGTGTTGAAACTAGCAGAAGCAATTGAGATGGAATCATTATTGTTTGTTATTGCTGAACGCTGAACTGACGCGAGATAATCTTATGGGGAATTTTTTCTTTTACCGAATTTCTCGAAGCTATCGGGAAATTATCGGGAAATACTATTTATGTTCCTGACCATTGTTAATCGGGATCACAACTGATCCCGAAGGTTAATGTCGGTACGGGATTTATAATTTCCCGAATATTCGGGATCCCGCACACCCTTACATAAGTTAAGCTTTATCCACATATCGGGAAAAAATCTTGCTCAAGACTGTGATGAATCGGCCATGTTCACTAAAAAACTTATACACAAATCCTACGCTGTTAACATAATTTTATTCTCTATATTTTCTGCTGTTAGCAGCCTATTATCAATAGTAAAACAGTTCATTTTAAAGCCAACAGATTGCAGTACATGCAGGTAAAAGAATTATATCAGACGCATTAAAGCGATACAGTACTCAAACGTTATATTTCTAAAATGTGTACATGCGACCCTAGTTTGTGCGGACAATTTACTGCAGGCTTGCATAGGCGTAACCAGGACGACCGTATGGGAGGGGTTATAACGACCGGGGGGAGGAGGGGGTGTATGGAAAAATTTTGTAAATTAAGAATTAAAATAACACGTTTTAGGCTTCCCAAAAGTACTTTAAAGTGGCTTTAAAATTATATAGGTATGTATACTTTTCCACTTCTAATTGTGATTCAGGCCTATTTTAGAATAGCAAACATGACTCACCCCCGCCAAAAACACACACAGCGTTTTTTTTGTCTGCTGCGGATTGGTTACCATCGCCGCTCATAAAATTTAAAGTATGCACTCAGAAATATAGGCTTATTATTTCTTTTAACGTTTTATTGATATGAACAGAAAACAACTCTCGCTTCATTATTCCGTCTCTAATTGAAAAAGAAGCAAAAAATATACTTATTTGGGTTTATCCAATCAATAAATAAAAAAAAAGAAGATTTTGGAGCATTCTACACTGTGTTTTCTGATTTGAGGAACTAGAAGAAACATTTTCAATTAATTATTTAAGAATGTCGGTTTTGTCATTTGACGAACTACAAACGCGACTAAAAGATAGTATTCTACGAAGAAAATACTAAAATAAGGAAAGTTGGCTTGTATTTGGTCACGTTCGCCACTGATTCGTCGGAGACGGTGGAAAATCCGTCAATTTAGTGACAGCGAGCGGCTGCACAGCTACCGTCAGCGGTAAATAAATCAATAGTTTATTTTTCCGACCAATGTGAATGCTCTAACACTCTCCTTCGCGGCTTCGTGCCACTGTTGATATGATGGCGTCGGCAAATAACTTGTGGCGGACGAAAACTCCGTGTGTGTTCCAGGCCATACACTTTACTGCATCGTATATGAAATAAAGTGCCAGTGCTCAATTCGACTAAAGATAATGTCAGCAATATATTCATAATTTATTATAGCTTGACATTTGCATAGGTGATGAAAACAAGTTACTCTGAGCGTATTTTAATGTAAACAAGTGCAAAATATTTTTTCTATGAGGGGGGGGGGTTATACCCCCCTCCCCCCAGGTTACGCCTATGCAGTCTTGTAAACGCAACACCAGTCCTGAAAATGTTAAGGGAGTTTAAGTTTGGTACTACAAAAAATATGTATCTTATGATAATGGTATACGAGATACCATTTGAAAGGGCTTTATTTAAGGATTGAAAAAGAATTTTGGATTTATATTTTTTCAAGATATTTCGAAAAATGTTGATAAAAATCCTGTTTCCCTCGCTTTATGAAAATATCACAGCTTGAATACATACAGGTACTCATATACGTTACAGTGAGTTGGATCCGAACTTATGTGTAAAAGTGATGAAGAAATGTTTTCCATTCAGACAGTGTATGGCAGTATTACACTTAGTAGTTGTCACCTCACCAGCCATGGCTATAATATTGAGTATATGATGTATAATTATTCACATACTGCAAATCCAAGCTTGGACTAGGTTATTTTACTAAACTTCATGTATGTTAATCATCTTCTTATATGAATTCTATGTATGATTTATTACTTCACAGTCTCCAGGAATAAATGTTTTAAAAAATTAAATTTTTTACTTTTTAATTTTTATAAATTTTTTGTATTTATTTATTTTTTTGTAATCACTTTTTTAACAGTTTTTGTTATAAAAATTAAAAATAATGACCTTTTTACATTATTTTGGCACTCACTAATGACATATTTACAAGAAAAGAAAAGTTTTTGTTGTTCATCCTAAAATGTTATTTTTTTGTGATAAATACCAAAGCACGGAGAAACCCATCATAGTTAATGGAATTGAATTTATTGTCATTCCAAATATCACTAGATTATTCATTTTCATCACCTTACTATTCATTTAGCAAAATGTTTTTTATTTCACTAGGATTCGATGAATTAAGATTTATCCACATATCTAGAAGAAAAAATCCTGCACACGGCTGTTATAAATCGGCCATGCTTACTAAAACCCTTCAACAAAACTTAGTGAGTGTGAACCCTGTTAACATAATTTAAAATAGTGCAGAATCAGTAAAAGTCAGATAAAGCGATGATAGTACTCAAATGTTAAATTTCTAAAACGTGTATATGCCACTTTAGTCTGTCCTGACAGTTTAGTGCAGTCGTGTAAAAGCGACACCAGTCCCAAAAAGGTTAATGCAGATTGGTAAAATTTGCTCTGCTACAGAAACTTTGTTGCGCGAGTCTCAGAATCAAATAAATCATCTTTACTGTGGGTAAATTTACTTCTGAATACTAATTTTACTTCTGTAATTATTTTTACAAAATATTATAAATTTGTAAATTGAAGACCGTTTACAGAAAAACTAATATGAAAAACTTAAAGTTTTGAGAAAATGTTTAATGTTTTCTTTTAAACTCCCCCCCCCTCCCTGAAATTATGAAAATACTGCAGTTAAAGTTTAAAGTCTTTGTAATCAATATTTAGAAGCATCTTTGATACCTATGTATCTCAAAGCTTTTTGAAATTCATTTTTATAATGATCTGAATAATTATTTATTTACAAACCCCTACTAATAGCACAAATAAAACACAAATATCAATCACAACTTTCACATTGCACAGGACTTTTCAAAACAGAAATACCTAATGAGAAAAACAACAGATAAGCGTTATATCTTCGCTTAAATTACAAGTCTACTAACTTTGTAAAATGAAATCACGTAAAAAATAACATTCTCATAACCTTATATTATAAGTTTTGAGTTCATTAGCAATTAGCCATATGATGCCAAAACGATCATTTCATATGGTCTTATGAATGAATTATTTATTGTTCAGACACATGACCATGAAAAGAGTTCACTCTAGGGAAGTAATATCTAGCGATAAAATATTGAAATCAGATTGGAAAAGCCGACCTTGTCCAGGCTCTGATTTCAGATAGTTAGCGCTCTGGACAGATAATCTTTAGCCCCCCGCCCCCCTTTTGTTTCAGTTGTCCCAAACATTATACAATTTTACAAATTGGGGCTTATTTGTTATCAGTATTGAAACAACACATTATGGAACTAAATACTAAGGTTTTTAAAGACACATGCTGTTTGTCTTTTTCTTATTTAATAAATGGTTGCAGTTTGGTACGGCTGTCGTAACTACTGTTAAGAAAACATGAGTTATAGAATACTGTATATTGTTAACGAGTTTTAAATCTATTTCTAAAGTAGGCCTATTTGATTTTAGGCCTTATAGCCTATTTTTAAGCTCATTGTTATAGTTAGTATAAACTAACATTTCCCCTTGACTTTGTCCGTGGCAGTACTCTACCCAACCTGCAACAGGTTATGTGTTTCTTACAGCAATATTACACGTCTTTCTGTTGTGATTTAAACTGTAGAATTTGACAAGTGTTTTTTAATTTTTCCCTTTCCTAAAATTTGTTGTCCTATTTTTTTCGCACCTCAAAGTCTTTGGACATATTTATGTTCTTTTTTGTGTGCATGTTAATTTGTACATGATTTTTTTTATCAAGTATTGAATTTATTTCCTTTTACGTTTGACAGATGCAAGCCTGTGGCCAACCTCCTAAAGAGCTGATGGGTAACATGACAATGTCCGTAGATGGAAAAGGAATGCCAAACTTACCAGCGGGAATTGAAACTCCTGACCAATGTAGTATAGTTTGATAATGTGATTCTACGACAGCTGTTAAATTCTAGGTGGAAGTAGGAAGGTGCAAAACACAATATATTCAATAGTTGATATTATTGTGATACGATTAACAAACAGAAGTTATGAAATGTTTATAGTTACCGAATAAATGAAAACACCTTCTTCGTCACATTAACACAAGCTAAAATTTAAATTTCAAATCGTGTCAATTAAAAAAATTCAGTGAGTGATTTTTGTAATCAATTTTAATATGGAAATTTGCAGTAAAATCAAGACAATGTTCCTTACAAAAGTACCACTGGATAAATATATGTACATTTTATTACAACACTTGATGATTTATTTTCAATATAATATGCTTTGCAGTTCAGTTTCTTAGGACTTGTAGACCTGTAATTAACCAAAGATGATAATTTACTTATTGAATTATTCAGGTCAAATATTTTACATATTTGCATTTTCATTTATTTGGTGTTCATTGATAATGTTAAAATATTCTTCTATGGCAATAAGAATCAATTTAGCCAACGTTTAAAATGTAATACTTTCTATTTTTTGTTTGTATACCTCACTTGTCATATTGTTAATATTTTTATATATAAAGGTTATTTTGGTTGAAGACACAAGGATGATTAAAGTTATTGTTTACTGATTTACTCTTTTCTAAAATTGTTTAAAATTACCAGCCTGTCCACTGAATTAGTAGTAGAGTAGGAATCCCCAACTAACCACTGCATGAGGCGTAGAGTAGGCATCCCCAACTGACCACTGTATGAGGTGTAGAGTAGGCATCACCATACCTGCCAACTTTTACGGTTTATCCGAAAGATTTACGGAATCCGTTGATGTTTTACGGTCTTACGGATACTCGTTATTTTTTATGGTTATTTATAGTTAAAAGGATATTTAATTTATTTACATAAAAAAACAAATATTCTTTGTCTTATTTGTTATATTTACTCAATTTGAGTTACTATCGACATTATTAAAACTTTTTATTTGGCTTATAATGTCTTTTGCATATTAAACACACGGCTGTGAGAACGTGAAAGTGACATGAAAAGATAGTATCTCTTTTTTTAATGCGCGTGCGCGAAGAGCTGTAATGTATCATAGATACACAGTGTGCATTACATTTGGTCAAGACCGTCTCCATTCTGCAGAGACGTCTTGATTCTAATTTTTGCTTTGGCGTAACAATACACAACACTGATCCAGATGTAACAGTTGCAAACGTTTTAACATTTTAAACATTTTCGGGATTAAAAGTTACCTGTGATTTATTTTTTCTGTGGGAGTCTTGACGAAGTGCCTTTGTTTTACTTGTTAATTATTCCATCAAATAGCGACATTTAATTTCCATTTTTTCTGAATTTTACAAGTGTCATCTAAATAACCTTTTCGTGGACCTTAGCGGTTGTAATTGAAATTAAAATTTAATTTTAACGCCGGTATGTGATAGAAAAAAGAACAAATTGTTGTTCTCGGGAGTATAGGTTTTTTCGTGGACATACGCTGTTGTATATTAAATTGCGTTTTAATGCCGGTGTTTTATAAAATTAGCGTTAATAATATTCGGACGCCGTATTCTTTTAAGTACATTCGTCATTGTAATATTATTTCAACAATGATAGTTCATAAAATTGGCACAAATTCTATTTGGACATCGATTTTTTCGGGGACATACGCTATTGTATATTAAATTGCATTTTAATACCAGCGTTTTATAAAATTAGCGCTAATAATATTAAGACATCCTATTCTTTTGCGGACTTTCGTCATAGTATTTTAAATAATATTTCAACAACAATAGTTCATAAAATTAGCACAAATTGTATTCGGGCATCTGTTTCAATCTATTGTGCCTGATTCTGAATGCTATCTAACTATTTAAGTTTATTTATTTAAGGACATTGTCACTTTAGAAATTACCATGTCAATGGTCCAGCAGCATGTCTAAATGACTCAATAATTATTGATAGACATAGGCTAAACAGCTTTTTTTTATCCAATTGTAAAAATAATTATATGTCGCCTAGATATTTTTGACTCACACAAATAGTTTTAACAACAAAATTTTATATTTTTAATAAATATGCATATTATTAAGTTAACTGACATTTTTAATACTCCTATAACATTACCATATTATTTATAATTTCTTACCAGACAAGGATATTAATCACCATTCAAAAAAGAGCAATAGTTTATTCTATTTTGGATCTTATTAAACTTTTGCATACATTTAAGCAGTTAAGGCAAACTTGGTGGGTTCGTTTTCCTTTCCCCATATTATGTTTGTAATTGGAATCGAGAATAGGGAACGAATTCTAGGAATCAGAATCGACAAAATCTGGAATCGACCCATCCCTAGGTTTTACGATATCTTATCTCTGTCAACGATCAAAACAATATCGTACATAAAATAAAAAGTGTATATTCAACTCTTTGCAGCCTTTAACTTTTAAAAGTAAGATTTTTACAGTAAACCAACAACAAGTTAATGTTCCACTAGCAATTTAACCAAAGTAGCAAGAAATCCTAAGTTCTTAGTTGACCTTATTTCTTAAAAATGAAATTGTATAGGGGCCTACTTATCAAAAAATTATATAGCACATGTGAGGCTTTATTTACTTTCTATATTCAATTGTACTAACAATCGCATATATTATTTCTCAAGACCATTTTTTTGTCGATACGCCATAACTTCCTTAATACATCATCAAATTACATAAATAAGGCATCATTTTAAAGCTTTCCTTATCCGTTACACCGGAAAAATAGACAAACAGCTTAAAATTCATGTTTTAATAACAAAAATTGATTAAAAAAACTTTTATATTATACTTTGTATGTTCCTAATGAAAGTACAACCATCTATTAACCATCTGTTTAACTAGCATGACAGCTGTTAGTTAGATTGTTTACACTGTAAGATTGTATAGGGAAACTGTTATTTATAAACCAATGTAAATAAATAAACTTAATTAACTGAATTAAATCAACGTGTTAAATCAGGTAAATGTAGGCCTACTCCGAACTTGCGAAATATTCGCACGGGTCAGCTAGTGTTCATTAATAGGGATCTAGTTATGAAATGTATAATTAATTTACTAGCTTATCTAACCTAAAATGATATTGCCAATCATTAAGACAACCCAAGAACCTTTTTTTATACATAGAGGAAAGTTGGTTTGAGTAGTTAGTTATGGGTTATTTGAAAAATGTTTCTTCTTTTTGCCTGTATTAAGTTCTTTCAGATGGGTTTTCCAAAATAGTATAGTCTGTATATATTTGAAAATAATATTTTATTCATTTTAATTTATTTGATAAGCAGCTAGAATATTAGTTTATATACATTTTGCTCTAGCCTTTGTTTCAAATAACAAATCATTTTCTCAAAAACAAATTCATCCCTAGCAAAAACGAAAGCAGTACTTTTTGCCAATAATGTGGTTTCATATATTTAGTTTTGTCTTGCAAAAGGTAAACATTAGATGTCCTAATGACGTCATAGTAAAAAATATGTATTTAGCCTATGTTTAATGTAAAGTTTTTGTAATTTAGTGTGATTCAATCGATAGGGCTTATTAAAGTGTTGCAATAGTACATTTAAGGCTCGGCAGACCCAGCCACCATCTTGAATTTCAACTCTCATAAGAGCAATGTTAAACGCGTAACAAGATTAATGCAGTAATAATGATGAGAAAACTGTTCTGAATATGTAGTTTTGAAGGTTAGGGCAGTCTGAATGTGGATACCATTTAGTGTTTTAATTTTTTTTTAACTAAACTTGTTCTTTGACTTAATTCAAAATCAAAGTTTGCAATTTTTGTCTTATTCAATTCGAAGTTGAATTATATTCTGAATAAAAGTAACTTAATTAAATTTGGATAATTGGACGAAAAAATCCGCTTGATTCTGGAAGCATGTACGCAGAATTTGTGTTCCTACTCGATTTGTGTTTAGCCTGCGCACTAGTGGTTATCTCATCAACTTGTTCCTTGCGAAGGAATACTAGAAAAATAAAATATCCGTTAATTTTGAATGTGTGAGAGAAAGTTGTTTTTAATAACACATACTCACATACATTGTCACGAATGCGAATTGCAATACCCAGGGTTAAGTCTGTAATCCTATAGTTTCCGCCTTTATGAAGCTGCTCTATATTTGCTAGCGGAAGAATGAGACGCACAAAAAACTCAATACTAGTAGTGTATAGTTCTGCCACTTTTAGAGCTGCTGTCAACTCAGAAATATTTGTTCACTCCTGCCGAGCTTTAACATAAATGCACAAAAAGAAAAAGAAAGAAAATGTTGAGTGACATGACCTGATGTGATTACAGTACTATTGATGATGGTTGAATGGATTAAATGAAATGAAATATTTACGGGCTGTGTGTAGTACCTTTTCAAAATAAATATACAAAAAACAAAAATTAACCGATCGCACAACACAAATAAATATTGCGTTTATATTATATTAGTTGGATTATACTTTGGGGGTTAAAAATGTACAATTAACACATTGTGGCAGCATTGCGTAGAATCTAGCGTTTGCTGTTATAGTTGGAACCACCGACACACTTGTGCGGGTTCAAGCTTAGTTACTGACCCTCATACTATATTAACTGAATTTCAACCTTCTATCTTCAAAGAAATATGAGAGTTATTCTTTGTTTTATAGGTAGCTTCCTCATTTTCATTTCTTAGACTAAAATAATCAAAATTTTAGTTCATTATTCTTGCATTTGACCACTTAAGAAATAAATGTGTCAAATAACAGCTCTCTTAAGCCTTGTTCCCACGACCTGCCGTTCGTAAGGCCTCGTCTCACATTCACCAGATGACTGGTTGTGGGAACAGCTTGCCCGAGTACGCTTGACATCTGGACAGGCCGTCCGGGGAGGCCTGAACCGTTCCCGTACAAAACTGGAAAAACGCGGAACATCAAAGGCCTGTAGCGGGTGTGGTGTTAACCTAAGCCAACCTACCACAGGACACGGGCCGTAGGAACGGTCCCGTCTGATAATACACAGGCGACATGCTATCCGTGTACCGATACTGGGCCGCCTGTGGCCTGCGAAAACACTGGCCGTCTGAACAAGGCTTTAGTTTCATAAGAAGTATAGAATTTTGATTTCATTGTCTGGAGTTTCAACCCCATTTTTACCCATTAATCTCAACTGCTTCAATTTTTCTTTTCAACGAATCATTTAAGAGATAAGTATACTAGATTTTCATTTTCTAGCTTCAAGGATACTTTTTAATACTTATTGTGGTGTGGACAGTTTCCTCATGTTTAACCGTTTAACGAAAATAATCAAATTAGTTGTAAGAGCTTAACTTTTTTATGCATCAAATAAGAAACAAATGTACCAAATTTCAGTTCATAAATCTCATGGTGAGTTAAATGTTTATTGTGTTAGTGCAGTTATTAAATTTTAACCACTTTGTTATTATACATATTATAATATACATTATTATATACGATAGTAACCTTTAATACTACCAAATTCTATTACAAAAGCATAGTCCAATTTCATTCTAAAACAAACAGAGATACATATGAAACATACATATTTTATTTTTAAACCCTATTTCTTTCCAATATTACAACAAATAAAATTATTAATAAAAATGTGTACAATAAACAAATTGTTATTCTAGTTAAACAATATTGAATTGATTTAAAAATACCTCCAGTTTTACTAAATACATTTTTAAATGCTGAAAGAAAAATAATTTAAACTCAAGAACACAAAATGTACATAGAAAAACTTCTACCATTTGATGAGAAATATTTAAAAATATTTATATTTGCTAATTACATCTGCTTTTCACAGAAACCTTTGATGCTTTGATGCTCTACACTCGAATATGACTCCCTTCTTGTTATTTTAGTAAAATTATTTTTCACTGCTTTAAAGTAAAGACAATGTTTCCTGCTTCAAAAAAGATTCAACAGTAATGCTAAATTAGAAATAAACATTTGTAGTCTTTACAAATAAAACCATCCCATATATAAAACATAACATTTCTTGCATACTGCATCAACACTTAATCAAATTAACACAATCACTGCACTATAATGTGCAAACCTGGCGATATAATGTTTTTGATTAACTAACAACAACAATTGTTTAATACTTCGTATCTGCTCGTTTTAATGTTAATCAACTGAGATATTTTACACAAATGTTTTCTGGAATAAGTTTGAGTAACACGTTTGAGTTTCCACCGTACAATACTGCCACGTCGAACGGCTACTCCAAAGATAGAACACGACTACTTTCCCCTTGTTCCTACCATGAAGTTTGAAACACTTTACAGTCGATAAAGGCGGTTGCTTATAGTGTTGTTTGTTAATTTACTAACGTGTGCTGTCTGGGTTTGATATATTCTCTGTGGTTATAGTGATCACACGCCTCCCACTTTCAAGTATTACAATAACTTACTTTGCACTGCTGCCAAAGGAGTCTGCTTGAATAGTATGAAGGATGCTGTTGAAGAAAGTGTATCTGAAAACAACGGTAAAAGAGATTTGACTGTTATTTTTGACGGGTCATGGCAACGGAGGGGTCACACAACGGAGTGGCATTGTATCAGCAATAACAGCTAACACAGGCAAGGCCATTGATGTTAAAATATTGCAGATGCTAAAAAAGACTAAACCATGAACACGGGAAAACTACTGGGTGTCTTGATCGTCTCACTAGTGCTGCCATAAATGAAATACAACTGTATTATGGCCTTGCAATAAGGATAAATGCTAAAAAGACATTGGCAGACCTGAAACAAGCAGTCTTGGCAGAACATTATTAATTGTGTTCTTCAAACCAAGAACCTTCTCATGGATTGTGTCCAAAAGGTGAAGGTGTTAGTTCCAATGAACCATATGACCATGATGAACACACCCATCTTCCATTTTCTGATTTTATTTCTGACCAGATTTGGCCCAACCAGACCTTATAAAGTGCCTACTTGGTGGAACCCAAAATACGCCAGAATTGCTGAACAGTGTCGTGTGGTCGCGGATACCTAAAACTACTTTTGTGTTGAAGACTACCTTAGATTTAGGTGTTTATGAAGCTGCAACAAGTTTCAATGAAGAAAATATAGCTAAATGTAAAATTTTTAGTCATTTAGGGTTCTCTCCAGGCAACAGATCTGTGAACATTCTGAAAAAAGACGATGAAATAAGAATAAAAAAAGCTGATAAAGCTATTCATGAAATCGAGAAAACGTGTTGTCAGGCCCAAGAACTAAAGAAACGATTGGAAGACATCTATGAAGAACTAGAAGATCCAGATAGACCTTCACATGAGGTATGAGGCTGGATTGTATTAACCCTCAAAGTGGCAGACTGCAGTCTCTCGGGCACAAATGCAACCCGCTCGAATCTTTGCGAGAATTTGCATAATCGATAATTTAATCCACTTACAATCACCCAATTGTAATAAAACGGGCACCATTGGAAAGGAAATGAATTAAACTTTAATTTTTGTATTTACAACTTTTTCGTAAAACATACATTTACATTCGTAATCATCGTTTAAAATATGCATATCGGACTACAGCTATTTCCGCACGGGAATCTGCATACCATTGTACTGTTATTTCCCACTTCTTCAACGGGCAACACCATCTACAGAAGTATTTCTATCGAGATTATAAAGCTACCATTGGATTCGTCAAGATTTTATCTTTCTAATGGTGCCTTCCAATCAGACGTCACTATTTTACAGGATTAATTCAAAAGATGTCTGTAAACCCTTGCGATTGGACAGTTTTTCAACCAATGAAACAGCCCATTTGTAAACAGAGATGACGCCTGCAATTCCATATGTTTTTTACAGATTTCTTAATACCATTTTGTAGAGAATCGTTCAATCTTTTTAACAGTGGGAAGTTAACTAGAAATAACCAGTTTTTTTGTTTGTCTAGACAGCAGTGGAAGTACATAATTAGGACAGTGTGGTGAGACAGGCCGGCATTTTTCGCTCCCACGGTATTCAAATGCAAGTAGTATATCGACCGGCGACGTTTCATTAGATTGATGTCATTATGTTATTCAAATAAAGATAACTCAAACACTTTTGTGAACCAAGGAAAGACAAGTATACCGTTCTTTTCTTTGATTTATCCTCTACACTCTGTTATAATAATATTTCTTTTTTGGGCAAAGCATATATTAGTAAATTAAATTTCAATGTAGGCCCAGGTTTGTTAGCGTAGTGTATTTGGAACATAAAAACTGTGTTTTTCAAAATAAGAAATTTGAAATTGATAAATGTTTTTATATAGTTCTATTTAGAACTAAATTACAAAACTTTTTTACGCTTACGAAAAAAATACAAAAAATGTTTACTACTTTGTAGGCCTAAAAATGAACTTTTTCCTTTCGTTACTGAACATTTTTTGTTTCTTGAACTAATAACTTTTACAATTTCAAAATAAACTAATTTTTAGTGGCATATTTGAATTCTTTGAAGTTTCTTCTACAAAAAAGCTATTGAACACTTTTGGATTGAGGTTCATGTACTATTTTTGGCGAATTTTTTAAAATATGCTTGCAAAATGCTATAAACAGGCTTTTCAATTTTAGCTTTAACGATGCCAGTTCTAGGGTTAAAGGTTAGAATATATTCAATGTTTACTATATGCCTATCTTTATTTGCGTTTCCTGAAAAAGTATGTTTTTGAACAGTTAGGAACATATTTCTCAGGAACTAATAAAGATAACAACCCTAGTTGGTCTTTAATATAAACTGAGGTATTTGAAATATCTTTTAACCAAATAATATTATTGTATAGCTTTAAATATGAAACTTAGTTTTTTTTTTACCCTTTATAAAAGAATCATGTAAAAAATATTTTTTTAAGATTTTTTAAACTTTCTCAGTTTAAAATGAAGTTGTATATAAGGAAGAAATGGGAAAAAAATAATTTTGATATTTCCTATGATTCATGAGAAAAATGTTCCTAAAATTAGGCAAATTAACATGGGCGACATAGGACCATCCAACTCCCCTTAAGATTCAGAAACCAGTTGTTTTTTATTCGTAAATCGAATCGACATTTATAGACGTATAACAAATGTTTGTTGGAATAAGTGTTTATCACGCAGTACATATGTACTAACTTTACAATTCATTTTTGTCTCTTTCTTAGTGCAAGTATTTGTTTTTTAATGTAAAAAATAAAATTTTATAAAATAATTGTAGCCCATAAAAAGTAATACATTTAAAACACTTTATATATTAAGTGATCAGTGCTTAAAGTGTATTACCAAAACTAGAATAATATTACTGGCAATATTCACGAATTAATAAGAAAAAATCGTAGATCAGAATTGAAAGTTACGTGAAGGCAGTTAAGCTTGTATATGAAGTCATAGCACCGTTGTAGATAATTTGTTTTTATAAAACGTCAGTGGTAAGTTTACGGAATGCGGATTTGGATAGACATACATTTTTATCCCAAGACGCAGAGTAATTGAATTTCAAGTGTTTTATTCTTCCTATTTATCATTTAAGAAAATAATGTGTAATATTTCAGCTCTCGAGCTTCATGGAAAGTTATAAGAACTGATTTAGGCCTATATTGTTCAGGGGTGGTTACCCCAATTTTCAAATCAATCTGACATTGTGATGAGTAATTGATTTCAGATATTGAGATTTGCTGCACAGATATGTTTAGCCTAAACAAAGTGTAAAATCAGCCTTACATGATGGTTACGCTACATGTGCCAGGTTTGTCATAGTACTAGTAATGGCTCTGTGCTAATATCGATATATCCTGTACATGGATGACAACATATCATCGTGTCGTAAACATCAAAATTGGTGTCAAAGCTAATTGACAAAGGCTTTTTGAATTAAGACAAACAAGCAAATAACAGCAATTTATTTAATCATGATACTAAAAATATAAGTACTTATGCTATTTACATAACTATATTTATGCTCTTCCTATATTGCCACAGTCGCATTGACCGTAGCAAGAATAAAATAGGAAATATTGAAAAAGTTTAATTTAATATAGCACCAGTGTGGTGAAATTTTAATAGATAAAAAAGTTAAGGTAAAATAAAATGTAAATAACACATAATAATAATACACGCTTAACTAAATAAAGTAACTAAGTTGTGTATTAAATTGAAAATACAATTTGAGCACAACACTAGATA
>JAGFPH010002865.1:164341-174565 GCA_018207615.1 Philaenus spumarius | reverse complement strand
ATAGGTTATTTTAATATTTAGAATGTACTATATGTTTGGGGAATAGAACGTTTAAATGTCTTTTAAATACAATACAAAATATAAACAGTTGTTTAGATTGATATTCAGGTTGTTTCATTAGTGTATACGAATACATTTAGGTACTGTTTCAGGGCGAAAGGCCCATCACAATATTAGTATTTAAATGTTCAAAACAGGCTTTTTTATTTTTTAAATTTTCTAGTCAAATAAAGGAAACTATCTTGGTTCTAGGTTATAATCTCGTACGTTATAAACATTTATGAATAAACGGTATCAGTTAACTGACACAAACTTTCTCCCAACTTACTGTAATCAAAATAATATTGTTTTTAATCATTTTATTTTTTACTACTTTTTAGAACAAAACAAAAAAATAATATTCTACCTACGTCAATCGTATAAAAACATTATTGTCCCAGGCGGGATTTGATCGCACTACCTTTGAATTACTGGCCGTGCTCGCTACCGTGGTGCTACCCTGTGCGGCCGCTGCCGCGATGCTAGATTGACAACACAAACTTGTTTATTTTAAAACATTTCCCCATAATTATAAAACGCCGAAGTTTTGATAAAAGCGGGTGGTGTCATTTTGTTTGGCATCTTAAGCACTATAAATACTGAAAATTTGATCAAAACCGTTAGAGCCGTTTTTGAGAAATTTGCATTTTTGTCGTTTTTTATGGGTTTTTAGGGGTAAATTACACTTAAAAATTAAAAATTCCAAAAAATTAAAAAAACGCCTGGAGATATTAGGGTTTAGTACCTACATACCAAATTTCACGAAAATCGCACCAATAGTGTCCTCTCTGGTCGTGTATACATACAGACAGACTGACAGACAGACACCACTCTAAAAACTCTTTTTTGGGTTCAGGGAGCACCAAAA
Organism: Philaenus spumarius; assembly: GCA_018207615.1. NCBI lineage: Eukaryota > Metazoa > Arthropoda > Insecta > Hemiptera > Aphrophoridae > Philaenus > Philaenus spumarius. Next base: position 173,658 of record JAGFPH010002865.1, on the reverse strand, counting down.
CAAAAAATTCCACTAAAAATATTTTTGGGTTCAGGGAACACCAACACAGATAATTGCTCTAAACAATTTTTTGGGGTTCTGGATAATTCAACTGAAAATTCAAATTCGAACATTTTTACGAAAACAATACTTTCTCCATATACTACGTATAGGGTGGAGAAAGTAAAAATTGATTATCAGCGAATTTTCCATAGGAAAGGTGAACTTTTGCAGTCACTCTTTTTATGGTGAGATCTTAGGTCGGAAGTTTTCAATGAGGACCGATCATTGTCCTCAGAACACGTTTTAAGTTGTCATACAAAATATAGGTGTTCGCACTCTAACGGCCGTATTTTAGCTCGATTTGTACACACTTTGGTTTTCTAAGTCTTTCGTACTAGTATGATTCTTTTTTGAGGTTTTATCCAAACAAATGAATATAGGGGATTATTATGCACACTTGTTTCTACACGACCTTATAGCCGCCTATTTCCCACAGTATCGATCAAAACGTAAAATACCGTAAAAGTACCCAAAAAAAATCCATTTATGCGGCATCTTCTGATCTGATGCTGATGGCTGGGATGTAAACTACTGTCCTAGGCGAGCGAAGCGAAGCAGGCCATAATACGAGGCCGCAAGGTCATAGGGATTCAACACCTTCGTCAGTGGACCAATTTCCAAAGTAGTTATAGCCCAGTATATAGGGGGGTTTCAGCTTACATTAATTGCGGTAAAAGATTTTTTTTCTAGGATCGTTTGGTATGGTGTGGGTATGCCAAATCTAATTTTGCGACCTCGAAAGTGGGGGGGGACAACTTTTGGGGGACAAAAAACCTAAACATTTTCGGACTTTTTCCAGTTTTTCGCTTATAACTAAAAAACGGTACATATTATGTAAAACATTGATCTGTAGTAAATTAAAGAAGACAAAATTTCGCGTCGAATAAAAAAATAAAATTCAAAATTGGTCCAGTAGTTCGATTTTTATGGGGATCCAAAAAACACCAAATTTTTCCAACTTTGCCCAAAACTGTGTTTTACCCATTTTCAATGTGCTGTAACTTTCCAATATCAAATTTTATCACTACCCCCCTTGCTAAAAGTTGTAGAGCATCAATCCCTGAGTTCAAAAAACACCAATTTTTTGAAATTGAGATGATTTTGAAATTTTGTCAACTCATAAGCAAAATTGGGGAAAACCTTAAATTCACACAATTGGGGTTTCGATCTTTTTCGACGTCTATGAGTCCGGAAATCAATTCTGAGGCTTAGGTATGTCATATGAATGCATCTGGAAATTATTTTTAAAGAATTTTGTGAAAACTTTAAAATGTAAATAATTGTTCATGACTTTTAATTGTAGTGCTGGTTTCTTGTTCACTAAATATACCAGGTGTCTTAAAAGTCCCATGCCCCTCCTTTAACTTTTGTGTTTGTTAAAACAAACAAATATCCCTTGGGAAACGATACTAACTTATCCGAAAGTACTTTTGAAGCAATCGGAAATTTTGAGTGTCCCCTAAAAATGGGGGATTTTGGGGGCAACTCAAAATTTTTAAATGGGAAGTATGGTCATGTGATACCTCATTTTAAAGATCTATTTAAGACTAGGAAAATGACATAAAGAAAATAAAAATCGGACAACCCAAAACAAAATGGCGACCCTAAACGTGTTGCAATAAATCGACATAAAGTTGCTAATATTTCGAAAAGGAAGAGTCTTTAGAAAAATATTCAAGGGACAAAAAATGTTTATTTAAAAGTGTATGACCTAACATATTGCTTCCAAATCGATTTCGTAAATTTTATTTTGTACAACATTTTCTAAGATGTAGGAGTAGACGTAAAATTTGATCAATACCTCCCTCTCCCTAAAAGTTGTAGAGCATCAATCCTTGAGTTCAAAATGGGTACCCAAGTGAGGCGAATCAGCGAGGCACTAAAAGCTCAGAAAGGGCTCGGCGTTCGAAAGTGAAGACTTCAGCCGATATAATGTTTGATGAGAGTACACTCCCGGCTCATAAGATTACGAATAAGAGCCGCCTCATTCAAATGTTGAGAGAACATCTGGAAGAATCTTCCATTCCAGTATTGGAGGCAGCAGAGGACGCTGATGTACTGATTGTGACAACAGCTTGTTCTCAATCAACCAGCTTCGACACTGTGCTTGTGGTCAGTGAGGATATTGACGCCCTAGTCATCCTGTGTGGGGCTCCCAGTAATGTCACCTACAACAACATCTACCTCCTTAAGCCAGGGAAGAAGTTGCAAGCTGACTCGTACTACTCCATCTCATCGTACCAGTTCGAGAAGAAACACTTCCTGCTCGTACATGCCTTCTCTGGATGCGACACAACCTCCACGCTATTCGGGCATGGGAAAATCAAACTGTGTAAACTAATCGACAGTACCCCATCATTGAGGGAAGTTGCTGTGGTGTTCTACAAGGCATCTGCAACTCCAGCAGACATCAGCAGAGCTGGGGAGAAGATCTTGATGGCAATGTATGACACCGGTAGAACTACCATCCGCAGCATCAACGAGCTGAGGTATCATCTCTTTGTGAAGATGTCAATGAAGGCGAAGTTCATCTTACCCCGACTTCCTCCAACACTTGACGCTGCGGACCTGCACAGCTACAGAACATTCCTCCAGGTTCAGTGATGGATAGGAAACACGCTAGACCCTCTTGAATGGGGTTGGAGACGGGACAGCCTCGGACTCACCCCAATTCTTACAATGAAAGAATATGCTCCCCAAGAGCTTCTGAAATTGGTGTTCTGCGGGTGCAAAAAGGGATGTACCAGTGCATGCACTTGCCGAAAATCAGGCCTCAAGTGCACCACTGTGTGCAAGAACTGTGTGGGAAGTTTTTGCACAAACGGTCCATACATCGAACTCGACGTAGACTTGGATGACGACCTCCCTGAGGAGGAAGATGAGGATGAGCCTGATGAGGAAGTTTGCAGCGAGGAAGTTGAGGAGGAAGAAACTAACGATGTCCTATCTGAGTCAGCAAAAAACGCCAACCAGCCTGATGAAAAAGAACCTAAATATTAGTTGAAATCCTAAAACATATATAAAAATAATTTTGGAAATTCGCTCAAATCACGTCAGCGAGATCGAATTATTTGTATTACAAACTTGTTTACGTTTGATGTTCATTTAGCCGTGAACAACTGATACATTTGATGGGTGCATGTAGGATATCAAAACAAGAAAGCTGCTAGTGTACGAGTGATTAAGTCTAAATGAAGCAATCCTTACAACAATTAAATCTAGTTAACCTTCAATCAACCGTCTATTTATCAATTTGTCAGCTGATAAATATAATCTCTAATTATTTCCTGTTCATCAGTTGTTAATTTAAAGTAAATAGCGTGTATCACTTATAATTCAACACTTAATGACAAAACGTACTTGAGTAAAACTTGCAATTTTCATTCACAAAAATAAAGTCGAAATTCCGGAGTAAAGTTTAAGTACACATCTTTGTACATTTCCCTTGTTGATGTTTTACACCAAAATTCCGTTTAGTTTCGATATCACCTGCGAATATGTCGAAATTAAATGTCTTTAAAATTTTAACAAATGTCATTTTAACAGATATAATTACGGACTGGGGTTATATAAAACTCATTACGCCAAATAATCATATACATTAACATGGCGAAACTAACATTGGTGAGTATTGTTTGGTTGAATAGACGACTGCGTAAAATTGTAACGTACAACTATGTATTTTAGTTTGTAGAAAGAGGTAATGGAGGTTGTGTTAAAAGTCTCGAATATCTATTCCAACAATACAAGCACAATTAAAATTTTTGTTGTAGTTATTGGGTGATAGACAAATACCAAGAAAAAATAAGTTTGTTGTCCATAACTTGGTAGTACAGAACATATAGACATACAGAACAAATTTCAAGCCTGTCTTGTTTTAAATTAAAATAGAACACGTTTTTGACAATTGTGAATTCACGGTTTAATGGAAGTTAATGGTATTCGAGATCAAATCATTTTAAACGGCCGTCATTTTGAGTTGGGTGGTTGGACGAACTTGGTTTAGTTTAGCCTTTATGCTATAAAACTCAGTGTAAAATGTCTTGTTTTTATATCAATCCGCTTTTGAGATACAAATTGACAAGCGAAAAAACAAAATAGCTGCTGTGTTAAAAACTAGCGACTTTTGGACATTTTAATGTTGATATTGTTATTTGTCTTTCACCAAGAAACAATTTTCAAAAGTATTGGTAGAAATTTCTAAAATATTCTGTGTATTTATTAAAGAAAGAGAAGTATAGGAATAAGTATTTACAAATTATTTGAGATTGTTTAGTATTACATTTTAAACAGGTTTGAATCCAAAGTACTTTTCTAAAGGTTAGCAAAATTATCACTTTTATGGTTTCAGTACAAGTACCTGAAATATCTTGTAATATCATTGTAATTAATTATAGCGCAATGTATAGGATTTGTCTCTTTATGTACTTGTTCAAACTTCGTTATAACCTTTAAACATGTTAGTTAAAAGTCTGTCCATGGAGTCTATGTTGGTAGAAGAGGGTAGGGTGGCGCAAGTAAAGCAAACAGTTGTTTATTCGTATTCAAGTTGACTAGTTACATGGTCTTCGGCTTCACATTTTTTTGCAATTTTACTACAGAGTTACATGGTCTTCGGCTTCACATTTTGTTGCAATTTTACTACAGTATTTAAGTAAACAAAGTATAAACTGAGTGGACGGTCGGTGACGTCTCGCCGCACTTAAGTGTTAATGAAAACGCAGTACACGATATTAAGTGCATTTAAATATTCTGTTGTGTTTTCATGTTAGAGCAGACAGTGTTTTATGTTTGAGAAATGTAATGAATTTTGAACTACTTTAGTACTTCAAATGAGTTTTTAAAGTAGGTACGCTTTTGCCTGGTTGTAATTGGTTGTCCCTATTTATGAAAGTAATTAGTTTTAGTAATGACACAAACATGGAACAATGTTAAGTTTTGGTTTTATAATGTATGATGGGTAAACGATTAGTATATTCGTAGAACGGTATCCTACAAATATCTTAGATGTTTGTAAAATTTTTATTGTAGCGTAATAAATTTTAGTGCAATTAGTATTTATCTGATATACATATGTTTATATTAAATTCTATTAATATCTTCATAATTTCACCACCATTGTATTGAAGAAAATAAGACCAACCGATTTTGTTTCGTTTTAATGTTATTTTTCTAAAATTATAAATAGAATGCTCAAGCTTCTCTACAAATAGTTTGCTTGCTTTTTCTGTTTATAAACTGTGTTGTAAACGTAACTAAATTGTTTAGGAATTGTAATCAAAATCTATTGTTTCATGTTTAAGAATTTTACAATATGTCCAAAAACATTAAAATTCTTTTACTGTTCAAGTTCATCAAAGAACAAACCCGTAATAGTGATTTATTTCTTGTTTTGTTAAGTTTACAAACTGATACTACTGTACTGTGAAACATCGACAAACCTAAATTGCTAAACGACATTAAAGTTCCAATAGAATAATAGAAAGTGAAAACTGCTTTTAATAAACTTGCTATTATAAATACTAAATAAAAAATGTAATACTCAAAACAAGTTTTTTTTAACTACACACCCTACACGACTGTACAGTTTACCATTTTTGTTTGTTTGGTAACAAATCCCCCCCCCCATAATCTTTTAAACTTGCGTAGTTTTTAACAATATATCCTGTGTTGGCAGAGTGAAGGATGCCGTTTTTCAAAGACAATATTATGTTCTTCAATGGGAGAGTTGATAAAATTATCAAACTGAGAAAGTTTATCACTATTATTAAATTATAATAAGCTGCAAATTTTTGTAGTAAAACCCTGATAAAAATTTAAATTTTTAAAATTTATTATTATACAGGGTGTATCAGAGCGGGTGGCCGGCTTGTATAGCATTGAAACGAGAATACTTAGACATTTAGTTCTAACTGATAACCCCCTATTTCGACCCCAAGGAATTTAAGAAAAATGTAAAAAAGATGTAAAAAGATATGTAAACTTAAGTTTTTATGATGTTTCGGGCCACCCTATATTGACGGTGCTAGATAAATGAAAAAAAAAATGTTTTAATGATCAGTGTACCGAGACCTTTAAAATGAGGTACAACACGACCTACCTTTACATTTGAAAATTTCCCCAAAACCAACCCCCACCCTCAAAAATACCCTTTTGGGGCATTTTAGAGGGTTGAAATTTTTTTCCTGAATTCCTTGGGGTCGAAATAGGGGGTTATCAGTTTAAACTAAATGTCTAAGTATACTCGTTTCAATGCTATACAAGCCGGCCACCCGCTCTGATACACCTTGTATATATTTTTTATTTTTTATTATTTTTCATTCCTTTTATTACAATAAGAAAGTCACAATAATACATTAAATACTATAAAATACACAAAAGAGAAAAAACCCAAAACAATATTACTTCTAAATCCTAAAACAATAAAAAACTTAATATACACAACAACAGAGAAACTTAAGAAGAAATACATTAAATACTATAAAATACACAAAAGAGAAAAAAACCAAAACAATATTACTTCTAAATCCTAGAACAATAAGAAAAACTTAATAGACACAACAGAAAAAACTTAAAAAGAAGAAGAGAAAAAGAGAAAAAAGGAATGAATAATGCAGCCTCCATGGGTCTGCACGTTTTGAGGCTGCATATCTCTCAATTAAATTAAAAAGAGAAGAAGAAAAAACAGAGTTTAAGATGACATATGGTAGGTTTTAATATACAGAGTGTTTCAGAATTCTCTACCAATATTTGTATTTATTGCTCTAGCGCCAGAGGCAATTCACAATATCGTTACTAAAATGCCATAAAGTCCCTAGTTTTTTACACAGCCATAAAACTATTGCAATATTAATACAATTAATTAATCTAAATCTTCCTTATCGTTTTTCCTAGCCTTAAAACTTTGTGTTTCTAAAACATTGAAAAGTAAGCGTAAAACAGGGCACATGGTGATTTAGAATTCTTTAACGATGCTTGTATGTATTTTTCATATGGAGAAGAGAATTCAGAATATCATTAAATGTTCAAAAGTCTCTAATTTGTAGCCGAAATCTTTTTTTTTTCACTTGTCAAATATTATCTCAAAATCGGATTTATATAGTACGTTGATATTTTGTACAGAGTTTTATAACTTATACTAACTTAACTAAAAAACAACAATTCAAAATGGCGGTCGCTTAAAATGTTTGACGTCTTCTATTTCTGTAAAACTATTCGCTTTACTAAACATTTCCAAGAGACATACAAGTTGTAATTATTAATTACGAATACAATTGTTTTTCATTTTTCTGTAGGACAACGGATAATCGAGATATTGACAGTGGAATATCTCATTATTTTAGACATTGTTGTTAGTTTTATGTTGTTTAGTTTTTTTAATCTTTATTAATCAGCTGCTCAAGTGATGATGTTTGCAACAATAAACTCTATTATTATTATTATTTGTTACTTGGAAACTCGTTTGTGACAAAAGTGTATTCTTCTAAAGTACGGAGTTTAACTCTTTCTTCGTTACTTAGCTTAACTTTAAATGTTATTTTAATTCTAGTTGGTCGCTCCAATTCTAGTCATCGCCTTGCTACTACCGGCGAATGTCATCACTTTCCACTCCGAAGAGGTCGAAGTAGATCACAACTATGAAGAAGAAGTTGAACATGTTAGTGGGGAAGATTTTCACCACAGTGTAGGTCATGAAGGCAAATACGATTCCCCTCATGATGAAGAATATGTTCTTCACCAGAAAAGTAGCTACAAAGAAGAGGACGACCATGGAGGACATGATTACGGACAAGAAGAGGAAATCCCCGATGAAGTTGTCCATGATTATGTGCATAGTGAAAAAGTTGAAGTAAGCGAGGAAGAACACCACGTTCATGTGGAAGAAAAACCAGTCGTTATAAAAGAGAGCGGTAAAAAGGGGTTTTTCAGCAAATGGTTTAAATATTGATGCACTATTTTCGTCGTTAAAAGAAAAATGATTGGGGTATTTATAAAAATTAGTTGTCATTTTGGGTGTACTAATATTATGTAATGTATGATAATGATCTGTATGTAATAAAGCAATTCCGATATGAATTCGTTGGACTGTATTTATTTCAAACGTAAACCATCTTCATTATACTTAGTAGCAGGCTACGCACCATTTTATAAAATATAAGTTAAATAATTTTAATTATAAGAGATTAATATGGAATTAACTACAATATTTAAGTTTCAAAAACAAACGTTAGTGTAATGATCATTCAATAAACAACTCGTTAGTGTGTCATTAAAATAGGTGTGTCTCAAATATCAATAGCTAACAAACCATTAAACAGGAATTAAACTAATGATTCGATTTTGATAAATAAGATCTCTTTAGATTGTTTAGCAGTCTGTTGTATGAAATAAATAAGTTTATGTTTTACTTAAATGTTTATACTATTTATAAGAAATTAACTAAAACGTATAATTACCGTTATAAAATGAACAGCTTGATTATTAGACTCAATAAATACTTATTGGATTAGACCTTTTTAGTTTGTATTATTTTTTAGTTATTTTTATGCTAATACTTTTTAATGTTTCATCTTAAAGTACTAGAAAAAATATTAGGTATTATTTTTTCTGGTTTCAATATCGACATTATTGCAGAAATGTTGTCGCAATTGTTTCAGCATTAGAGCGAAATATAATACCTTTAATCGTGATAAGTGATTGCGTTCAACTTGAAATTAATTGTTTTACTAAATATTTTACAAAGAAGGAAATTTTCAATGATTATATTGATTAAATTAGGATACCAACTAATTGTAAAAGTTTCAATCAAATGTATCAATTTTACGAAATTAGTATAGTAAGATTAGTAATCCTGAGATGAAAAATTAATGAGGAGAAATTAGTACACTAAAGATTTGCCAAATTGGCAGTTTAAAATTCCTGAGAAAATAATCTAAAGCCTATCAGTGAAGCAGCTGACGCTTTACACAAAGCACATGTTCTAAGTAAAGTAAAATGGGATACAATATTAATGGAACCTGCCACCTCACATTTCATACCTGATGCATTAATCACAGAATACTGTGAATCACCGATATTGAATCAAAGGTGAATCAATAAAACACATGTGATGTTTTATTCTCTGCTATAGATCTTTATAATTTTTAATTTATGTACAACTTAGAGTCCCTACTTAAAATGTGTTACTATGGGTTAACTATTGAAGCTCATAATACAAATATGTATACGAGTATTTACATCAGCTATTAAATAACTATAAAACATCAGCTATTAAA
>JAGFPH010002865.1:139723-152733 GCA_018207615.1 Philaenus spumarius | reverse complement strand
CACGCAGTCAGCTGATAGATTTAAAATAGTCTAAACAGCTGTAGCTGTTCCTATTCTAAATAAAAGTAGGTTTACCCTTAAAATACGATTGCTGATTTTTTTTGTTTTTCCGCTATTTTGTTTGGATCAGTCAGAATTAACTGATACTCAGGGGTATTTCTTTTACATATGTGTTAGTCACGACTGTAGAATTTCAAGTCTGTAGCGCGCTCTATACGTCTGATATATCAATTCAAAAATAGGGACATCTTCGTGGGACACCCGGTACATATACACAACAAATTCTGAAATAGTAATATTTTACAAAAGCACAAGAGGAGCAAGGAAGTCTACCTAAACAAAAACAATAAACTCTGTCATAAGTTATATGAAGTTAATTTTTTCTATAATTAAAAACCATTTACTAGTTAGTTATTGGTTATTATTTTTTGAATGGCAAAAACCTGACAGGTAATTGTCGCCTGGAAATCAGAGAGAATTTGTATAATACTATTAAATAAATTGAGGTACCAAAAACCACACCCTGACTTATATGATAAGGAAGCCTCGCATACTTGGAGTGTGTAATGTCATCCAACTTTGTTACAATTTTGAAGCAAGCCTTATTCAGACAATTTGAGGAAGAATCTATAACGGTACAGAGTAATAAATTACGTGAAATTAAAAATACAGTGAGTCCAAAACCGTCGAGTGGAAGTGGTAGTTTACTGTCGACTCATCGACCATTGCATGCTAAACCGTACCGGTTTCTGATGCGGCATTCGGCAGCTCCACTTTGTCGATACAATTTTAATTTTCCATCCATCAAGCACCTTCTTTTGGAGTGTGCAAAATTAAAACATACAGGCAGGGGGTTTCGCCAACCTAATTGCATTCAGATAATGCTGTGTGATGGTACGTAAAACCTGAATGGTACGTAATTGAGTGATGGTAGGTGTTAGCATGTCTGCATCGTTTGAACTCTGATTGGTAATAGATTAAATGTTGTTTGTTAATGATTTGTATTAGTAAGTTATAAATTATTAAAATTTAATTGAACCAACTTCATTTTTAAGCTATCAGATTTTTTAAATAAAAAAATATAAACCCATTAATAGTTATAATTTAATCACTTGTAACAATCATTTTATAAATCTATAAACTTTAAATATTATTAACTAATCATTAATAATAATCAGTTAAATACAGGGTGTCTACCATCGACTGTTCGAATCTTTACGGGGTTATTAGTCAGGTAAAAACAAGCAAATAATACAATGTAAATAAATAATATTGAGCTTGACTTGTGAGAAGATATACTTGATAAAATAAACTTAGAACACAAAATCTCACAACTAATTAGTTTATTAACTCAAACGCGTTTCAACGACAAAGTCGCCATCTTCAATGATGTACGAGCTACAAAAGTCAAACTATAACTCGCGTTTGAGTTAATAAACGTATTAGTTGTGAGATTTTGTGTTTTACGTTTATTTTATCAAATACAATGTAACATGTATCCTATCTCGACCTGTTTTCTGTCTGTCAGTCTGTATGTGATTTTTACAAATACCTTAATATCTCAGAAACGGTTTAAGATCATGAAAATGGGTATGAATATTGATCTAAATGGGATACATTTTAATTTAAAAATTGTTTTCCTGCAACAATCCATTTCAAAATGGTGGTACTTATAATGTTTAAAATGTTAAATATCTGAAAAACTATACATTTTACAAAAATTTTAGTCGCCAAATTTTTAGACTATTTTAAAACAAATTCATTGGTCGAGTGTAGGGTGCTGAAGGTGGTCATATTACTGAAATACTAGTAATAAGCAGCTGATAATAAATAAACAGCTGTCTTAATCATAAATATTATTAAAAACAACAAAATGAGACCAAAGCGATATATCGTTTTTAATAATTGAGTCAATTTTATTTCATAATATTTTAATTTAATGTATTGAATAACTTTAAAAAAACAAAGATAATCTTAGATAACATTTAAGGGAGTTCAATTAAAAAACTTTTGATTTAGATACATTATCTCCGTTTTAACTCGACCGATTATCTCACGATTACGGCCAAACGCCTTGACCGATTTTGATGATTTTTTTGCATGAGTGTTCCTTATTCCTAGGCCGAGCCATGTATGTCTACGGGTTTTCCCATTTTTCATTTTTAACCCCTTAAATAAAATAAAAACGGCGGCCGGACCGTTTCTCTCAGTGTAAGCTTTTTTTCCAAAGCCAGTTTGTGGCTTAACAGTAAGTCGAATTTAAAAACTAATAATATCTTGCGGGTAGCAAATGAGATTCTCGACAAAATTGTATTCTTGATTTTTTCCGCATCTCTAACGGTAAGCTCACAAAATGGCCGTAAACTTCAAATTTGTTAAAAATCGTCCAAGTTTTTGTATTTCGACCATGTTTTTATACGTTTCTTCTAAACCAATTCAAAAGTGTTCCATAGGTTTTTTTGTAGATAAAGGTTCAAAGAATTCATATATGCCAGTAAAAAATGATTGTAGTAATATTAACAAAGTTATTAGCTCAAGAAACAAGCATGTTCAGTAACGAAAGGAAAAATTTCAAATTTAGGTCTACATAAAAAGTAGTAAATATTTTTTGTAATTTTTTTCATAAATGAAAAAAGTTTCGTAATTTAGTTCTAAATAGAACTGAAAATCTTTAGCAATTAAAGCACAAGAAAAGAAAAAAAACGATAACTAGAAACCCCGGAATCGCGGGCCTTGAAATTAATGTTTTAATGGCTAAGCCTACTGGCTAAGACATATTATTATAAGAAAGTGTAGAGAATAAATCAAGGAATTAAACTGTATACTTGTACATTATTATTTCATAAACGTATTTGACTTCGCTTTACTTGAATTACAAAATGAGATGAAACAAATGAAACCTCGCTGCGATAAAGGACATACAAAAAATGACCGTTGGAAAGCGTGGGAAGTGTTGGTACATGGGTTGAGATCACTATCACGGTACTTTAACATCGTTTGATTTCATTATTTCTAAAATTGGAATATGATATGGAACTGTAAATACATTGTTAAGTTTTAGTTATCTAAGTATGTAAATATTTAATTCTATGTTTTCCCTCAATAACGCGATATTTTTAGCTACCTTAAGCATTATTAACCTAAATAAAACACAATGCCCCCTTAAAGAAAATCTTTAGCAGTCAAAGCTCAAGAAAAGAAAAAACGACAACTAGAAACCCCGGAATCGCGGGAATTGCCAACTAATGTTTCACTGGCTAAACCTTCTGCTTACTTCCTTTCTGGCACAATATTTTTAACCTATGCTTAAAACCACATTTGTTATTTCAACGAGCGAGGTCTACTGTTCACAGAACTACTAGTGTAGCCCAATAAAACGAAATCCAGATGTGTTTCTTAGTAAGATCTTGGAGGCATCTTGGACATTGGACAGGTCCGCCTCGTAATATCTAACGATTTTACGTTCTCTAACACGTTGAGGAGGCGCCCCGTCATGTGGAACCAGGCTGATTGTCGCAGCTCAAGAGGGACATTTTCTAGCAGTTCTTATAATAATATGTCTGTTAGAAATATAGGATAATTTGGCTCATTCAACTTGTTTGGTATTATATATGGTTCAATTAAATAGTTATTTAGGATACCAGCGCACAGTTCCATGTGATTTTTCGTCAGTCTACACATGATTGCTCAGCGATTTAAATAGTATATCATGTGAAATGAATTTCATCAGTGAACAAAACTTGTAAATCATCTGGAGATTACACTTCTTTATGCACTCGTCATGGGAACTTAGTTCCAAAGCTTGTACTTTCTGAAATGTAAAAGGGTAGGGCCTAAGTAAGTTTTCATTAAGTACTTTCCAATCAATACTTTTAGTAGGACCTATGTTATTGGCAACAAAACGAACACTAGTGGAGGGATTCAAAAGTTCTTACTGATCTTTGCCATTCATTTGATTCCTTTTTAGTGAGATTCCCAGTTAATTTTAGGTGATTATGAACACTAACAAAACCTTTGAATTTGCTTGTGTTCGGCGAGGGAAACGCTCTTCATACAATGTGGATGCTAAACTTGCACTTCCGTCAGCAAATCCATACCGTGTATTCTGAACACGTGATACTATGTTATGTTACTGGCACTCTTGCACAAAAACACTATTAGTATCTAGAATTATATCAATAAAGATAAAATAAAAGATAATACAATAAAACGGTCACTAATATCAACTGCCTTTGGGATCAATAACTACTAAATTTCACACCAACAATGGTCTCATTTTTTTGATTGTAAACAGTTCATTTATTATTACAGCATATGTTGGTATTTATTATTAAAACAGCTGTTTATTATCAGTTTTTATTACTATTGAAACAGCTGAACGGAAAGCCCTTCACTCAACCACTAAATTTAATAATGACTATAAATTAGGTGTAAATTTACCTGTTTGACGTCTATCAATCCTTGTTTGTTACTATCGTGACAACCGCGGTTTCGGCTTTACACCATCATCCGGTCACACAAATATTACAACACATTTAAAATTCAAATTAATAAAACCAAGTCACTCAATATTGAGGTTGTCACAAAAACACTTAACACAAACGAAAACACGAAACACACAACGTACATATAATTATAAGATAATGTCCACATGTTGCCCGGGCGGAGGTCAGATGTCGACTCATAACAAAATGTAAATGTCAGTTTTCTCCGTTATTTATGACTCAATTATTATTTATTTTTGGCTATTCGTTTTTTTTTTAACAATATTTGTATAAAACAAATCAAACATATTACAACGCAATGAAACAATACTCACTAAATACAATCAAACAATAACAGTTTAAAAAAAATATATATATACAGGGTGTCCAGCCTAAAGTGTTCCAATAGCTAACTTTTTTATTTTATGTCTGACAGTAAACTTCTTATGGGGGACCCCCTTTATTTTTTTATGTTGCTTTTAAGTATGTATTTCAATTTTCAAAATTTCCCGCCATTTTTCCAATATGGCGGCCAACTTAATTTTCTCTTATGGAACACCCTATATTTTATGATGACTTTGGATAGGAAATGCGATTTAAAAACGTTTTTATTCTTGGTATTTATTTCGTAAACATAACCAATCAGGCTCTAGAGCCACTCAAAATCCATAGTTATGTAAATTCAGTTTTATCAGTTGTTATTAGTTTTGAGTAGTTAACAATACTAGTTTGGTCAAATTAAATAGTAAAACACCGTTTTTTAATGAAATAGCTTATCTTTATTTATTTACAGTTAAAACACTTAGATTGAATTATGCACACATTTACAAGACAGCTCAATCATACGAGTTCTACATCAGATGCTCAAACAACTGTCCATGTTGGTCAATGCACATGGTCAAGCGCTCTTCATGAGCTCTTTGCGAAAGAATAATTGTTTGTTCACTAATGGCACTGCAGGCGGCTTGGATTCTGCACTTCATGTCTGCAGGTGTCGTTGGTCGGGTTTTAAACACTTTGTCTTTAATCGCACCCCAAAGAAAAAAATCCAGTGGTGTGAGATCTGGTGATCTCGGAGGCCATGCAACTGGGCCTCCTCTACCTATCCAACATCCTTGAAACACATCATTGACGGCTTCTCTAGCTACTCTGGAGAAATGTGGTGGAGCAACATCCTGTTGGAACCACATCTCCAGTCTGGCCTGAATAGGAAAGGTTTCTAAAAGTACAGGAAGATGGTTTTTTATAAAGTTGGCGTAGTTCAGTCCGTGTAGCGAGCCGTCGAAAAAGTGAGGTTCAACAATGTTGCCTTGAAAAATACCACACCAAACATTTATTGACCACTTTCTTTGTTGGTCAATGGTCTGCATCTAGTGAGGGTTGTCAGTTGACAAAAAATGCATATTATGTCTGTTCAAAATAAGTGGCCTGTGCTGTGGAACGTTGTCTCGTCCGAAAATAAAACAGTAGACAAAAAACGAGGTTGCAACTGGATTTGTTCTGTCATCCATGTGCAAAATTCTAATCTTCTAGGGTAATCAGTTTCACGTATCTCTTGGTTAAGAATGACATGAATGGGTGAAATTTATGTTTCCGTAATACTACTGAAACTGAACTTTTACTTAGGTTCGTATATCTCTCAATTTCTCGAGTAGAGAGATGCGGGTCAACCATAACCGACGCCAAAATATCCGCTTCTGTATCAAAATTGGTGATAGGATGTGTTCGAATCCGTTTTTTGGTACCTAAGTTACCAGTTAAACGAGCTTTTTTTTCAAGGCGTAAAAAGGTCATATCTGATGGATGCCGCCTGTCAGGAAAACGAGTGGCGTACAGTTGAGCAGCGGATCTTTTGTTTTTGTGGCATTCCCCTAAAATTAATAACATATCCACTTGTTCGTTAAAAGTCATTATAACTAAAACACTTTAAAGTACACAGTCACATTAAATTGTACTCTGAAGATAGTTTATACTACAACAATAATGAATAAACTAGGAAATCTCATATTTTTCATTTACTTGAACTACAAAAACACTATACAGTACACAGTCAAATTAAATTGTACTCTGAAGATAGTTTATACCATCACAATAATGAATAAACTGGAACAGGTAACCTCATAATTTTAATTTACTTGACCATTTTGTGTAGTTTCCATTGTTGCACAGCTGTGACTATCGACCATATGATTCTTGAAATACAGTGAGAAATTAAACATTAAAAGTGCTCTAAAGCCTGATTGGTTATGTTTACGAAATAAATACCAAGAATAAAAACGTTTTTAAATCGCATTTCCTATCCAAAGTCATCATAAAATATAGGGTGTTCCATAAGAGAAAATTAAGTTGGCCGCCATATTGGAAAAATGGCGGGAAATTTTGAAAATTGAAATACATACTTAAAAGCAACATAAAAAAATAAAGGGGGTTCCCATAAGAAGTTTACTGTCAGACATAAAATAAAAAAGTTAGCTATTGGAACACTTTAGGCTGGACACTCTGTATATACAATAATTAACATAAAAACACAAAATTAAAAAAAATTAAATCTGTAAGAATAAATTAATAAGATAAATAATTTAATAAAATAAAATACATTGCAAAAAAAGAGATCACATCTCTCACAAAGTATTAAAAGGATGCACAAACTCATCCACCGAGTAAAAGGATCCAGACAATAGACATTTTCTAAGACTGTTTTTTAAAATCTTGCAGGTTAATGAAATTTGAATGCTTTTAGGAATAGCTTCATGTGCTTTGCACCAACTTGTGAGTGAAATTTATGTACCAATTTAACCTGTGCTGTCTGGCACGATACTTACAAGCTTGCCTGGTACTGTAGTTGTGAATATAAATATTTTGGACATGATCACACTTGAATTTTAAAAAAAGCACACTTCAAGTATGTAAATGATACATTAAAAATGATATATCGTTGTATTTTCTTAAAATAGTCTAATAATTTTGCGACTACATTTTTTTGTAAAATGTAGAGTTTTTTAGATATTTAATATTGAAAATTTCCAACTGCAACCTGTAACAGATTGTTACAGGAGAACCATTTAGTAAACTAAAATGTAGACTATTTAGATCAATATTCATATCCAGTTCCATGGTTATATCTTAAAAAGTTTCTGAAATATTAAGATATTTGTAAAAATCACATACAGACTGACAGACAGAAAACGGATCGAGATATGACACATGCTATATTACATTATTGGCTTGTTTTTAGCTGATTAATAACATTAAAGTTTCGGACAGTCGAATTACACTTGGAAGTTTTGGAATATTTTCTTCGTCCCACAGATAAATATTTCCAAACATCAATACTTCCAGGGCAAATCTCAAAATAAACATACCAGCTATTCATTATTAAGTATTATTTATGATCTAAAGTGCAAATCACAAGGCTGCCACTTACACAAGGAGAAACCGAAATAAAATATGTAAATAATACACATAACCTTTAAAAACAAAACAAACATTTTATGTTTAGAAAATACATGAAATGGATTCAAGCAGCTGCACAATGGCTGTACTGGAATTGGTGATGCAACAACTAACTAAAAATTAACTCCTGTTTACATTGATAATTTGCACAAGACTGTATGGCTTAAAACGTTTTGGTTCTATCTATCCAGCATATTGTTTTAACAAAACAAAAAAATCTATCTTTTAACGGTTAATTCGTTTAAGTTGACATTTTGCCTTCTACTTAGTATCGTTAAAAAATATTTAGTTTGTCGTTAAACAGGAAGAAATTTTGTCTCTTGTGCATTTTGTTTACAGTTAACTGTTTTCGAGATATGCAAAGTTAAAAGGTTTCTCTGTGCCACCCTGTATTTCCATACAGTCAACGAGTGCATAGCAAATGTCTTCATTATGATTTAACGATTTACTGCAACCTGTAATTGTTCAGCTACGTCACATTAATTTCATACAACACAAATTGCAATTTTGGACGGTTTTCTATAATTGTATAACAATTTAACATATACTATGTTTAACCGAAACATTAATTCAGCTTAGTTGACACTGTTTTCCTTCCGTACCACCATTTAATCCTCGTATTCTCTACCAAGATTTATTAGAAGTTAATGTATCCTTGATGGAAATGAGAATGTCAACATGGAGTAAAGCGAAGATATTGTGAATGTTTGAAACTTTATACTTGCGTGGCGACAAAAAATAAATGGTGGGTATTAAAAATGGGGTGGTGGTATAAAAAGACACTCGATATTTTGTCACGAAACTACCGCTATTTGTCTCAAGTACCATCATCTGTAGCAAATTTCTGCATGCAAAAAAACTTGTCTCATAAAAGCCCAGTTACACCTCAAGTGTCGGGGTCACAAGGGCTGTTTATAACACTAATACTCCATAAATGAACTAACGGTTTCCTGATTTAACACAAAATCCGCAGCAGTAAATGTTTCATAAATATTATTTCTCTCTGATTCAAATAAAAACCCCTAACCACAAAACAAGGAACAAAAACAATAACTAAACAACTAAATTGTAAGTTATGTTTAATACGTTACCCTTATGTACATTTCGATGACATGGTCACCATCCTCTGAGGATGATGGTTAAACCCTCTGAGGATGATGACCATGTCATCGAAATGAACATAAGGGTAACGTATTAAACATAACTTACAATTTAGTTGTTTAGTTATTGTTTTTGTTCCTTGTTTTGATGTTCGGGGTTTTTATTTAAATCAGTGTGATTTTGTCACCACCGTGCTCTTTTATTTTTTTAATATTATTTCTGTAAAATATATTGTAATAAAAAATGTTTAAATAAAATTTATCAACTTTCGCCAACTTAAACAAACCATAATGAACCCAATGGGGTGTACCAAGCACCCCCGCTTAAGAGACAAGAACTTGTCAATAACACCAATGTTAAGGGTAGAAGTTATTCCAAAGAATCTAGATATAACATTGACTTCTCCTAAAAGTAACACAAGTTAACATTGTGAGTTTTTAATTAGGACTTTTAAGGATTTAATTCTAGGTACGTATAATTTTGGAGCTAGCAAATGATGACAACAACGGCTTGCGCCTTCAATTCTCACATGAATCAAACAAGAGATTTGTAACATTTCTCTAAAATTTTAATTTTGTTTTAATATGTCTAAAATACAGCATTATTTGATCTTGGAAATGCTCCTAAATTATATCCTTTAGAACGTTCAATCTAAACACTTTTTTTTCGTAATTGTAAACCAAAAGATTTGAGTTTTTAACGGTTCAATTGGAACATTTTAAAGTCCACTTACATATAATTTTTGAATATGTTTACTAGGACATAGTGCGTTCAATTCGTACCAGAATAATTGAAAATATGTAAATTTCAACATTTAGCATTTGTTGTATAATTTTCTTTTTGGGTTGTTCTGTGAATAATATTTGGCTACATCCTTGTAGATTCCGTAGTTTTTATTTCGTTGTCCCTATTTGCTCAGGAGCAAAATTAAATAAAGCTGAAACACAGATTGGATACAATATGATAAAATGTTTATTCAAACTAAAAACTTAATATCGTACAAAGAATATATAGGAGGTTTAAATTGAATGACTGTTTACTAAAAATTACTCTGACTTATAACAACAGTAAAAGAAATACGTACAGACGAAAATGCCTTAAACTTTGTACAATCGGTTGCAAATTAAAAACAAAATTGTTCAAATTGGTATTGGTTTAAATATAATTATGTGATATTGAATTTCATGAGGTTCATACAATGCTTATAAAGCTCCTTGCTTCTTCAAGAGCTAGTAGTAGAATTATTAAAGAATGGAAAATGCATTTGTTGTCCCTGAGGAGAATTTATTTTTTTTCCAAGAAGTTTTTTCCATATTTAATGTTTTATTAATCCAGGTTTTAGTTTCATTTGATGTTATTAATTCTAAATAATTTGTTTTACATAAATACTAGGGGCTCTGCCCCTGGACGCTCCGCGTCCCAACCCCGGCTCGGCCTTCGATGGCTGCTTCGCTTCGCACGCAGGTGGAAAATTCGATAAAGAATCTCGTTAATCTTTTGCTCGTTTGTACATAGGTGACCGAGCATAAATCAGCTGTTTTATTTGGTAGCTGACTCAAACTCATTAAACATTATCTCCATAAGATTAACATGGGAAATTTGAAGGATTGTATACCGGAGCTCCTTCTCGGGTGAATAGCGGCTGAACGGATGATAATATATAAGACTTGACATATCTGTGAATGATTATGTTCAGTTTTTGATCCAAATTAGCTGTTTTATATATATTAGGTTTGTAACAACCAATGTTTGAATTGAATTAAAATATAGTTAGCATTTTTCGTTGATTTTTGTTTGTGTTTGTTTTTAGTTTGTCAATGTAACCTCAAAAAGGTTTGATACTGATTTGATCCAAATCAGTTGTTGATCAAAATCAGCTGTTTTAAACTTTTCATACGAACAGCTGTTTTTGTGTCCCTGATAAAATCAATAGAAATCTTTCTTCCATAAGATTAAAATTGAAACTTTGAGGGCCACTGAAGCGTAGCCCTAATGTCCTAGGACTTCGGTAAATGGCCTAAAACCTTTCCAGGGTTAACCTGTGTTACTATGCAAAATTTCAAAGCAATCGGATGGACGGTATACGAACGCAAAGTGGACAAAGAACCAAAAAAAAACCCCATAAGGAATACACAGCAGAATTTTGCATTTGATTATAACGTTTGTAAGGCGAAATATACATGATTTGTAATGCTTGATGACATATCTGTGAATGATTACCTGCAATTTAAAAAAAAAAAAAGAAATCGGCCGGATAGAATGGCCGTACTGACTGCCACAAGTTTTCATAAATTCTTTTAATATATTGATAATGAGCTGGATGGGTTGAATTAAATTACAATATTTATATCTTTAAGAGACGAATGATTCGATTTTCAGATTTGCTTTATATTTAAAATTCATGTACCGTTACATGGATTATGTCCTGGAGGCGGTTTATTTTAATAGGGTGTTTTTGGTTTTGACAATTATTTTCACCATGATATTAGAGGTAAAACATTAACAATTTTAGAGCTAGAAATAGAATAATTTCTTGTAGGAAGATATACAAGATTGTTTTCAGTTGAAATTGCAAGTAATTTTGGATTAGATACATAAAATGAAATAGGATTTGCGAAAAATGTTTACAGATTTGAGAAAAAAACTAATGTGCTGGTTTTTATTTCCGGTTTAGCTCTACAATATTGCGTTAGTACCTCATCGCGTAGTTAGGAGCCAGGAATTATCTGTCATATTCCGAACTATTTTTATTGTCTACATGCGAATATACCGCTTGTAATAATACATTTTATACTAGTAAAATATCATAGTCTAATGTGAATTTTAATCGATTACTTGAACTTCTGCATATGTTTCCTCTTTTCAATTTTTCATTTGGAACAGATTTTGGTTTATTTTCCCGTTTATAAAGTAAAATTACGATCAACCTCATTAATTCATCGTCTGTTGCAATGTTATGACAATAAACCTTCTCCTTCAAAAAGCCCCACATAAAAAAGTCACAAACATTCAAGTCTGGAGACCTTGGGGGGCCAGTCCATAAAGCTGCTGCCACTTCCTATTCGGTTAGGAAGATTTTGGTCCAAAACTGCTTTGGCCACATTAGCATAATGCGGAGGAGCTCCATCCTGTTGAAAAAAAAACGTCTTTCATCTCAGGCTGAGAAAGATGAGGAACTATGTGATTGCTCAAAACTGATGCATACCTTTCTCCAGTCATTGTTTGTCGGGATATGTCATACGACAAAACACCATCCTTGGTAACAGCAGCCCAAACTGTTATACCTGTTGATTTTAATTTCTCTTCTTGTAAGATATGTGGATTTTTTGTGTTATAGTAATGACAATTATGCCTGTTTACAGTTCCTGTTCGATAAAATGTCGCTTCATCTGAAAACACGATCCCTTCATGCCATTTGCTATCTACGCCAGTCTTTTCAATTATTTTCGAACAAAATTCCAATCGTCTGTCAGGATCATCTTCAAGCAGTCCGTGAACTAAATGAGTTTTATAATGTTTGATTTTGTTCTTTTTGGCATACCTTTGGACAGATGACTTCGGTATCCTTGTAGCAGATTCCACCTTTCTTACTGAATTAGGCGTTTTTTGAGATTCCATGAAAGCAGCACATACGATTTCTTCATTTTCTATGTTGGAGGATCTATGGTATTTTTTTTTGTATTGACCCCGTTTCTAGTAGGATAGTCTTCCACTTACGAATAGATTTCCTTGACGGTGGAACTTTACATGGGTACCTTTCCCTAAAACACCTTATTGCTTCATAATCATTTTCAAAGGCAATAGCCCAGGAACAACATTTCACTTTTTGCTCAGTTGAAAACCGCATGGTACATAAGACACTTTACAATGCAACTTAATAACAAATGCCAATGTTTATTACCAAATATGTTCATTGTTGTGGATACACGCAGTCAGCTGATAGATTTAAAATAGTCTAAACAGCTGTAGCTG
>JAGFPH010002865.1:115989-135814 GCA_018207615.1 Philaenus spumarius | reverse complement strand
GGGCCAAAAGACTTATCTATTCTGCGGCCAAAACACTTATCTATTCTGCGGGCCAAAACACTTGTCTATTCTGCGGGCCAAAAGACTTATCTATTCTGGCGGCCAAAAGACTTATCTATACTGCGGGCCAAAACACTTATCTGCGAGCCATAGTTTCGTTCTCACTATTTTGATTGGCCGTTTTTCACATTTATATTTTTGTGGGATTATAATTACATTATAAATCTATCAGTTACCAAATCTAAATTATCGCTTTTTTATTACTATTAGAAATTGGTTTAGCAAACTGGAAAAAAGATAACAACAAAAACATAGTTATAAGTGGTGAACATTAGGATATAAAACGTAATGCAGTAATATGAAATCGTTATTATTTAATTTCTAATAAAGTAGACATTTCTGGTTTAATTAATTACAGGATTACAGAAATGTTTATTTATTGAACAAAACGATTTTTTATTCAAAACGTGCAGATCTGTTGTCTTAGAGGCTAGACTTTATGTTTTACTTTTGTATGACTTTATATCCATCTTTAATATAATATTAGTTATAACTGTAAAGAAAAAACTATACTTTTCTTAATATAAATCTTTTGCAGAGATTCCTAATACGTTCAAAACTAAACTATTATTAACAAATGATTCTACTTTTAACTTTTATATACATTCATTTTACTATTACAAAAAAATACTTACCCAAGACAGAGCCATCTCAAAGTGAGTTTCGAATGGAACTAAAAGTGGAATGAATCTTTCAAGATATACATAATTCAATAATTATAACACATCTGTTCATTACAAGCCGATTTATTTTAAACGTTCCTTTTAATTTAGTTGTCCCGCAATGTGTTTGATTTTAATCAAGTGTTAACGATGCAACTAATCGAAATTACGTCGTTCTTAATTAACGAATTAAGATTTTAATTACTGATTGATTCTAAACCGATTTCTTTTAAAGACCAATCTCTGACCGATGACATTATATAGACGTAACTAAATATTATCGCGAACTTTGTGTTGATATTTATTAATAATGTATAAAATATTAGGATTGAAAAGGAATCATTTAAGAATTATATTTGTAACAAAAATTTTCACACACAAAAGTGTAATAATAAAACGCGTTTCAACGGCAAAGTGGTCAACATCGTAACTGTACCTAATGTATTACTGAGGATAACGACTTCATTTTATTATAACTCCTGTTGTATCGTAAAATTAATTATTTAATTTAGTTTTTCAATCTAGGCGCTCCGCTTTCCCTGATCGCTTCGCTCACCCTCCCAAGGCTTCCGCGACTGGCGGCGAAGAAAATGGAAACTGATTTCAGTATCCTATAATCTTATAAAGATCGGACACTTTTTTCGGTATTTGGTTCTAGATTAAAACCCTATTGATACACATTTCTGGAGGTCTATCTGGCCGATTTTAGTGCTGTTTGTTATAAATTAAAGTAAATGTCATTATTATAAAAAAATTAAGAATTGTCAATTTTATTTCATCGATTTATTTATAAGGACATTTTTTGAATTCGTTTGGTTTTATTTTGAAACTCTATTGATATATATTTCTAGAGATCTACCGGGATTAATTTAGTACGCTTTCTTTTAAATGAAAGAAAATGATGGAATTATTATTTTTTTTTTAAATATTATAAGATTGATACCTACTCCATTTTGCCCTAGGACATTTTTCAGCCGACCTCGGGAAGCTTTTTTCGCTAGTAGTAACATAATTTAAATAATTGAATAAAACACAAAATCAACCAATAAACCATCGATTTAAATATTAATAGTGAGCTATTCACTGGTAATCCATCACTTGACTATTCTATACAGCCAATTGATAAGTGAAAACAAGTTGTAAAAAATGGCTAATCAACATTATTCACAAAGCAAGAGAAATACAGGTCATAAATTAACTTTAAACATTAGGCCAAATAGTGGGGCTATGTACTTGTACTCCACCACTTTACTTTTCTAGATAGGTAACATGACATGTAAGCAATATTGCACAAATAAAAACAAAATTAGTTCGTAAAATCTACTTATACATTAATAATGACTTTTGTTATATAAAGCTAGTAGCTTATAGCATCATACCCCTTTCGTTTAGCTTATTAAAACCTAAAAGTATGTTTAAACAAATAACCAAACATGGATAATTAACAATATGGTGCGTTACTTTAAACCAATAAAAAACAAATGAGATCTTAAGCTCTAAATAAATAAATGATAATGATAAAGATATTTATTGCTCCATATCTTTACATATATATATATAAATATATAACTAAACTTACAAACATGGGAAAAAATATATAAACATCCCGAGGTTCAAAACCTGTTTGGGATGTACAAAAAAAAAACACTCAAGTACAACAAACGTAAATTCCTCTCGGAATGAAAGAAAACTCGGCAGCCAACCGCGCTACAATCTTGCACACTACATCAGTCTTAGTGTGAAGTCACAATAATGGCTTCCAAAACAATAAAAAACAAATATATATAAACTTACAATCTACTAAGGAAATTTGAATAGAAATTATACATTACATTAGTTAAACATATTCATATTCAGTTTAAACTTATAAAATAAATAAAGAATGGAATTTAGCATGAAGTTATATATACCTATATAAACACATATACACACACAAAACACTACATAAATATATATACACATATAAACATACCTCTACATATCTATACATACAAATACATTTGTCCCCTTCACCCACACATTAATACAATAAATTCTCAAAAATTTTATATTTCATTGTAATGTGATAAAGTAAGAAACAACGTCAACTTAGTCAAAATTCCCCTAACAAACCTACAAAATCTATTTTTATTCCTACAACCTTTAATATAATCTGGCATTGCGTTAAAAAACTTTAAAGAGAGATAATATGAGTAGAATTTCTTAAAAACAGTTAGATTCGGTTTAGGTATGAATACATTTAAGTAATTACGTAATTTTCCTCTTTTTGGTCCTAAATGGTTTTTAATTTCTTCACTTTTATAAAAAAAATTCTCAAGACTTTATAAATGTATAAACTTTTAAGCGGTAAAATATTTAAAGTTCAAAATAAGGGTGCAGCATGTATCATTCTGGACTTGTTCAGCATAAGGCGGATGAAATGTTTTTGCAAAGAAATAACTGGCTTCAAAG
Organism: Philaenus spumarius; assembly: GCA_018207615.1. Lineage (NCBI taxonomy): Eukaryota > Metazoa > Arthropoda > Insecta > Hemiptera > Aphrophoridae > Philaenus > Philaenus spumarius. The sequence continues at coordinate 132,641 of JAGFPH010002865.1, read as the reverse complement.
TAGTGTGGTAGGCACCTCCCCAAACTGCAATGCCATATTCCAACTTGGAGTTTATTAAAGCAAAATAAATTGCTCTCAAAAATTTAAGTTTACATACTGATTTCAACAGATAGAAAGTTCTGATATATATGATTAGCTTACTATTCAAATACTGAGTGTGTACCCTCCATGTTAATCCCGAATCCAAAAACAAACCCAAATACTTAATGTCCATTACCTGCTCAATTTCTGGACCTTTCCGCACGCTAAATCGTGATACTTTAATTGGTTTGAAAAGAAAGTCTTCCTAGAAGTATTAAATATCACATACTTATTCTTAGGGCTCATCAACATGAAATGCTTTCCGAACCACCAACGTAATGCATTTAAGTCATTTTGCACGTCCCGCTTTAATTCTTCCATGGATCTGGCTTTATAAAATAAAGCAGTATTATCAGCAAAGGCGAAAAGACTACCCTTAAAACGACCGTTACATAATTTGTTAATATAGATTAAAAAAAGGGGGTCCAGAAAGTATTGATCGCTGTTCCCTGTGGGATAAAGTACTTCACTTTCCCTTGGTCACTGATTTTGCCATTTACTCTAGTTTGTTGAATTCTGTCCGACAGAAAAGAGCGAAACCAGTTTAGGGCAACACCTCTTACACCTGCATCATACATCATTGACAATAGAATCGAATGATCGACAGTGTCAAAAGCCTCCATGATGTCAATATAAAACATATAATTATATACACTGGTAACTTAGTCTATTGTTCTTACCCTTGAGTGTCCTTTAGGCATACATTTATACAACTCTGAAAAACTGATTTAGTGAAATTCAATAAAACACTTAATTGCCTAATGACTTAATTTGTAAAGCCAATAGAAACTGGGCACTGTACAATGCCTACTTGAAAATGGTAGTGAAATACCACACAACAACTACTAAATAACTGCTTACTTCCAAATTTTAACTTTGTACGTGTCCTTTGAGGGCTCAAAATTCTTCGACCCACCTTTCCTTGAAACTCCTTCCTTTTTCATCAATAACGCATTGCCCGTGTCTGTGTTCAACCTATTAAGGTTAAAGGTTTTAATATTGCTTATAGAAATGAAAATCCTTTCCAAACTTTTGAGAAAGGAGGAACAAGGAGAAGTTGGATTGCCTTCTTTAAATGCTCGAATTTGTTGTTTCCAACTCCATCCCTTAGCGAAAAACTTTTCTCCAATAATGATCAGCTGCTAGAAAAGGCTCTAGACCAAGTTCCTCGTGGTTAAGGTTCCCATGGTCCCGCCATTGCTGTTCCGCCAGATGAAGTTTTACAAAGTTTTCTAGCAAAGGTCATTTTTTGAACACAGGCAGCAGAGTTGAGTAAGTTTTATGTGTATGAGCTGCCGCAGGATCAACAACTCTTAAAATTTCAAAAATGTTGTCACTCATGTCAAACTTGGCTTTGACTTGAGTGATGGACTCAATGTAAAAATTTCTTATTGCATTAAGAAAGTACTTTAAATCCTCTTTTGGTGTGTCAGGGTTATTTTTACCTTTTGAAATAGTTTATAGGCTTTCAGTCCCAAATAAATTTTACGTCTTCAATCAAATGTTTGGGGTTTTTGTGGTCTATTTTGAAAATTTCATCTTTTAGAGCTTCTTTCTTCATGCAATTACTGGCCCAGTATTTTTATCAAATCTTCCAACGCAGGCTTAACCTTGTTCAGCAATAGACTCTAAGACTGAAATAGCCCCTCCCTTAAACCTGTAAATAAACCAAGGCTGTAAGACATGAATTCTAAGTAAAGTTCAGTAAACTTCACACTGATTTAAATAAAAACCCGAACCACAAAACAAGGAGCAAAAACTATAACTAAACAACTAAATTGTAAGTTAAGTTTAATACCTTACCCTTATGTACATTTCAATGACATGGTCATCATCCTCAGAGGGTTTTAACACTACTAAAGTATACATAAAATATTACAACCTATATATACTGTACACGCCCTCCCCCCACTCCTCCCCATACCGGTTACTCCAAGACCGACCTGGTGGGGGTGGGGGAATGGGAGGAGCCACATTAAATCTACTAACATGTATCTATTATTAACAATAAAAACCAATTTAACAATAAATTATAAAATTATTAAATACAAAAAAACCAGAAAAAAACTCTTGGAATTATTGCAGTTTTCTCTTGCGGCCATAACTTCTACTGAAATGAGAACCTAAATTTCTAAGTAGGTCTTCAATTGTTCTGGGAAGCGTAAGGCATGCTTCGGATGCCGCTAGATGCATCAAGTGGCAAGAGCATTTGATAAATACTCCTTGAGGAATTTCACTCTTCAAAATGGAAACAACAGAGGGACACCTACCAAACATGGCATTGGTGGTATCAGAAGAATCTCCTACCATATTTTCTAATGGGATCCCACTCTCCTGCAAAGTACACTTCAGGCAGTGCACTACAAGTCATGCCTGTTTCTTTCATATCTAATAACCGTGTTTTCACCAAGTTTACTTTATATTGTAATATATCACTACAAAAGCGCATTGTTTTATAGTCCCCCTATCAGTGGTTTCATCCATAATGACACTTAAAAAACTACCTGGCTCGCTTAACTGATTTGTTAGTTCTTTTTTACACTCAGGTCCAAGTGAATTTTTCAATACTGCTGCTGCCCTGTGTATTGATAGAGATTTGGCTATTTTGGAGTCAATAAATAAATCGGGGAGAATTTCACCCAAGTCATCAATGGTAGAAAATGACAAGTTTTTCTGTTAAAAATCCTGGCAGTTTTATTTCAGCTCTTTTTTGTTGCTGGCTTACAGGTGTCTGAAAATTATCTTTGTAATGCCCTTGTTTGTAACAATTCCAGACATTCTTCTAGTGTGTCTTTGAGATTGTCTGTCTTAAAATGTAATTTTTGTGGGCAGTGATATTTATGTCACACACTCTACAATATGCTAATTCATGACCCTGTAACTTTTCTTTAGCTTTCTCAAGCCAGTCTTGGAATTCTGGGAAATTCAACCAGATACTTACTACTTTTTTTACTCAATTTGTGTTTGGTCACTTGTTTTCGTTCGTCGTCATCATCATCATCTTCATTTTTCCTTTTTCCAAAAATACTGGAACTAAAATCTTGAGGAAAAACTTCTTCTACAGTCTCATCAGCGGAGACTCTTTTCAACATCAGTTGCAAGTGACACATTCTTGTATGAGTTTCCTTCTTTTCTAGGTCTGGATTCTTTTTCATCCTGAAAACAGCGCATTTCCAGATTAGTTGGATTAATTTTGGCTAAAGAGTTTAGTGAGCCCAATAAAACAATACAGCGTGCCTACCAATCTGACTAATTAGAGTTACTGTAATCCTTTTTACAAAACTTTTGAACTCTCTACGGCTAACCAACAATAGACCCTAATTAAACTTACATTTAAGGCAGTTTTGTGTGCAGATCCCTTGTACGCCTAGTAACTTCTGCAATTAGAAGTTTATTTAACTAGAGATAAGATCTAGTTTATTGGCCTGACTGATATATTTTACTAAAGGAATAGTTATTGAAGGAATAAAATAATTAAAAAAACATTGTTACTTATATGTATATTTAGGATTAAGAATTAGTTGGAGTTTCTAGGCAAACTAATCCATACAATTAGTCTTGTCACTTCGTTTTTAAGTGGTTATTTATTATGTTCGATTATTTGAAGCTATTTACTTTTTTTTTAAATCAACAAAGCAGGTTTTTTAAAGTTTTGTCTGCAATGAGGGTTGGTACGTGAAGTAGGCTGGGTTCTCTCCTGGACCTAAAAAATTCAATTAATCAGGTACGTTGCCACAACAAATGATTGAGTTAAATTTACCAGTGAAAAAACATGGCCAATACCGGTCAGAAACACAAAAGTTCTGTTGCAATTGTAGTTCAACGGTAATCGATCAACTTTCTTGTTCAACCACGATCGAAAGCAAGTTTTCAGATAATTTAGTAAATTGTAAAGTAAATTAAAGCAATGTATTCAAATTTCAAAATGAGCCAGCAAAACTGTTACATACTGGTGTGGTTGTTTTATGATTTCTTACAAGTAATAAATAGTCTTTATACACCATACCTAGACGTAAACAGAACAAGATATATCACCACAACTGTTACAATAATTCGTGTTTGTTTTTAGAGAATTAAACTTCGTGAAATAATCCGGAAGATAAATGGGATTGCAAGTCTGGTATTTATACAGTTTGAGTGGGAATGCAAGTTTCAGAAATGACAAATCAATTACTCAAGTCATGAACTAAAACTCTAATAAAGCGTTTGACATTTTATAAATATAAGGAAGAAAAGTCAGTATGTATGATTTGTGTGTGGGGGGGGGGGATGTTGGTGTGTGTGTGTGTGTTCGCTATGCACGCCCAGACGGATCGAGACCAAATTTGACAAAGCCCAAGAGTAAAAGTACTTCGATTACTCGCGTTTAAGGGTCTGCTCCAGTAAAAATAAAATGGAGTTTTATCCCATAAGAGCAATGTTAAATTGCAAACCATTTATTTCGTTTACTTTTTATCATAAAATTGTTTGCAAGGTCTCATTTTAAGCACAGTCACAATGCGCATCCGTCTTGCAATTTACATTTTTTTTTAATTTCTTTCATTTGTCAAGTAACTGACATTATTTAGTAAGTACAAAGTTTGAAATTTTTTCCTAACACAATAAAAAATTAATAATGAAAAATAATTTGCAAGCCGGATCCGAAACTTTATAAAGAACATTCATTTTTTTTTCAACCTTCAATTACAAAATATAGACTTATAAAATGGTTTGAAATGAGGCAATGTCAAAGCGTTCAGCTGCAAGAAATTGCACTGTTTAGATAGGGATAAAGTGATACCGGAAGTGCGTTTCCTGTTGCTTTCTCGTTTACTGGAGCAGACCCTTAAGAGGTGTAAAAGAGGGACACCCACTTTTAAGCCCTTTCGATGGGTAATTCGTCTACTACCCATCAAACTAGAGAGATGAAATTTGACACATGAAAAATCTAAAGCAATAGCATTTTTATTATTTGATTAGTTTCTGAAAATAAGTTAGTGGGTTTACAACAAAAAATATTGATCATCATTCTTTCCTTAAACTTATAGAGCCAGAAAAAATTTTAAATTAGATAATTTTTGTTACTTACGGTGGACATGGGTTAACTATCCCTTACAATGCATTTAAATTCCATTAACAAAGCTAAAGAGCAGACATTTAACGCGCCTTACGTGGGTGTAGAGGAAACACTTGCATTTGGATTACTTGCGTCTAAGGGGCAAAATTGGGGTAAAAAAACTACCTATGTAGAAAAAACTAAATTATAACACTTCCCATGAAGCTAGAGAGTTTGTAGTTGACACATTCGTTTCTTAAGCGATAAATATTAAGAGTAATGCACTTGCATTTAAGGAGTAAAAATTAGAAAACTATACCTTGACAATAAATATTATTTGTTATATTTTCTTGAAGCTTTATAACTGAAATTGAGTAAATTATTTCGTAACTATAGAACATTTAAATTCTTACTTGCATTTTTTCCAAGCTAGTAAGGGTAAAAATGGAGCAACAACTTTATAGTAAAATACATTATAATGACGTCCCATAAATATGTTCTTATATTTTTAAATTTTTTTTTTAATTATAAATTATTTACTTTGATTTGTATTATTACATATACAGTGTGATTGAAAAGTCCCGGAACGGTGTAATAAATTTTATCTACGACCATTGCAATAAACACCAATAACGCTATTACAAGTAACATCAGAAAGAGGTACATTACAAACCAAAAGCCAACCCGATTAGGTAATGATATCATTACCTAACAGGAGTCACTTTACATAATAAGCTCTAGACCAATGAGAGCTCGTCATTTGACGGAAGTAGAGTTGTAATAAAAATAACGCTATTCGTACATCAGCTGATTGTACCCATACGTTCCGGATGTTAGTGTGTTATTGTAACTAACCTCAAACGTGAGTTGACGCATTCCGCAAACATGAGTGATAGTGATGAATTTTGTTTAACTCCAGAGGAAATTAATACAAAAGCAAATGCGGCTCTGAACAATTTGTTGCCAGAAAAATCTAAATTTCGTTATGAAAAGGTTTATAACCAGTTTATGGAGTGGAAAACTAGAAATGGTGTTAGTTCGTTTTCCGAGAATGTTTTCATTGCGTATTTTGAGGAATTGGCCCAAGATAAGAAACCTAGTTCGCTTTGGTCTATTTATTCAATGATTAAATCTACAATCAACATCAAACATCAAATAGCCTGTATATTTTTGGTCGTAGATAAAGTAGTGTACGCAACGATTGTATTCAGCCTTTAAGCCACTCGTGAGATATTTAGAACACTCGCTTCGCTCGTGTTCCAACTTACATCTCACTCGTGGCTTAAAGGCCTTCATAATACAATCGTTGCGTAAACTACTATTTTTACCATTATAGATAAAGTAATGAGACTTGGTATATCAATAATAGGCATAAATGTCTACTCTTTTAAGGTATTATTAGTTTTTTATCCCTTAAGGGGGACGGCCCACGAGGAGTCAGACAAAATTCTTAAATAGCAGCATAGGTCGAGTTTGGTATCAAATTTAAGGTCTTAGTAGAACACATTGCCGCAAACCGGACTTCGAAAGGTCCACTCTAACCAAAATGGCGGCCCTAAACGTGTTGAAATAAATTGACATAAAGTTGCTAATATCTCGAAAAGAAAGAATTTTTAGAAAAAATTTCTAGAGACAAAAAATGTTTATTTCAAAGTGCTTGACCTAAAAAATTACTTCCAAATCGATTTCGTAAATTTTATTTTTACTCCTTCATCTTAGAAAATTAAATGTATATGTGTATAGATTTTCTTTGAAATTGTACATAATTTAAATAATATAATGTATGTTATTTTAGTTCTGCATTTGAATGTCGTATTAATACTTATTTCCTGTAGTTTAGGCCTAGTTACATATATACTCGTAAAATATCCAATCATATATATCGTAATATCTTAGAAATTAACCAATCATATTTATTACTCTTAGTTTTTAGACAAGGCTATAGGTTACTTTGTACTATTGTATAATTATTGTCAACTCTATAGGTTGTTTGTAAACTAAGACCACGCCCTACTCTGTGAGAGGGTAAAAATATGTAGCAGAGCCCCTTGACTCCTTACTTATAATTTAGTTGTAGCTCATGTGTCACTGAAGATGACGACTTTGTCGTTGAAACGCGTTTCTAATAAAAGTATTTTTGTGAGAATTGTGTTCATTTTTATTTTTACCTAGAGAACTTAAATTGGTAAATATTATTCTTATGTTACAGTATATATAGGAAAGAAAAACGGCTTGAGTTTCGATTCACCCGAAGGGTTTGAATGAGGTAAATAAACATATTTACTATTTAGGTAACAGTTTAGGTAGAACGTACGCAGAGATTTACAATGTTTAAAAGTGTTCGTTCGCGAGTTACAAGTTACTGTCGCATAGCTATCGTGTATTTACGTCTAAGTGTGAAAATACTTTGTTGGGTTTGAGGGTTGTTTGTTTGATGTCGTTTTTTTAATTCCGTTTAGTAATAAAGCCAATATTTACAAGATATTAATTATATTTACTTATCTGGGCAAAGCCGTGGTACCTGCTACTTAGAAGTATAAAAAGTGGAATGGTGCAGTTTTTAAAAGCTGTTAGGTACAAGATACAATAACGTCTTTGAGTATATCTATTCTTATAAAAGCCAAATACCACTCATTGATTGATTGACTGATTGAAGTTTCTCAAAAACCAATTTGGTACACATATTGCTCATAGGCACTAGAAACGCACTAAGAAAGGATTTTAAAATATTTGGCCTGTAAGGGTTGAAACAACCCCTAAAACAATAAATGTTGTTTATTATATCTCAAAAACCTTACCTCCTAGGAACTTGAAATTTGGTACACGTATTCGTCATAGGAGCAAGAGGTGAACTAAGTAACACTACTATCCATATTCAAAACATTAAGGGCATTTCAACGTTCAATTCTACATTGGAAACTGATGGGATCTCGTTCCAGCTGTAAACTTACATATTTTCACGTCACATTTTACATTATTATTATTATTAAGTAACCCTAGAGTGCACGAAATACCATTCCTCTTTACCTTTAGCAGAAAAGTTAAACGCAAAACAAATCCCTGCTTGTGGCAGAATAAGAATAGAAAGAAAACGCCTGCCTCTTTTTGCCGTTGATAAGAAGTTGTAATCTGGAAGATTAGGATTACCGGCACACAAATTTCGATATCGATGTGACAAGTTGTACCAATCTTACTAAATGATAATTAAGGGAACGGAAGCAATACTGGGCCACATAGATTGGTACTGTTCAAAACTTACCTTTAAAAATTTAAATATCACCAAACGTAGGAATGTTTCACCTGATTACTCACAATTCACTAGATACCTAGAGGTTAACTCAATAAACCATAGAACTAGATTCAATTTCAGGTTTATTAACCAAAGTTAAGTAAAAAAAAGTTTATATGCCCTTAAATAAAAAAAAAGAAATTATTTATACGCCCTTAGTACAAGAAAAACTTCAGATTAAAAGAACACATATATATTTAATTAAATTGAATTTTAAAAACCCTCCCCAAAAATCAAAATCAAAAACCCTCCCCTTTAATAATGATTACAGAAATTATACAAAAAGGTTAGACAAGATTACAAAAAAAATTAACATGAAATACCATGGATTTGTTTAAAGATAAAAATATAGGTCGTTGGCCAACTCTAAAGCTAAGTATAAATAATTAAATAATAAAAAAAATTAATTATGAGACGTCTCTCTATAAAAAAAAGGTATATAATTTTCTAATATATACAGCCCTTAGGGCTAAGGTCCGAAATATGCTATAGCTGCACCTCCCAAAAATTATTAAATACAAAAACATGTCCTATATACTATTTATTTACACAAAAATACAATTACAAATACTGCCTATTCAAAATTCATTTCTTAAAAAAAAAATGTCCACTGCAGATTTTTTTGGTAGTTACAAAATATTTCAGTTCATAATTGTTTATGGTAAAGCACTGTCGCCGAAAAGTATCTATAAATGCTGGATGTAGGATGTTGGCTTATTCGCCAAGTTACAAGCTGTAGTTGGATTTATAGCATAATGGTTGAAAATGAGTACAGAACTTGGACCAGTGAAAAACTGCATCAAACAAATAACAACCTTTTTAGAATGCAATTAGCCAAAATAAACAAGCATAGTACAGATAGTTTTCCTTTTAAGTTAGCCTTCATAATATTGGTAGCACAAGGTGACAAATAGCTACTTTAAAAGATTCCAAAAGTTACTACTGAACTTGTCATGTTACTCTTGAATGTTTCTACATGCAGCAAAAGCACATGGTGAACTCAAAATGTTCTAGACTGGTAAAATTAAATATATCAAGATATAAAACTGGATATGACCACTTTAAAGTTCAAGATTTTAGTTTAAACTGATTTAAAGTTGTACAGAAAAACTGTATAGGCTAGTCTTTTGTTTAAAATAGGCTAAGATATGGTAAATGCATAACATAGCATAACCTTTAAAATTTTCAGGCTGTAAAGTTAAGGTTTAAACTTAGGCTATAAAAAAGAAATACATAGGTTTTGAATAACTGTATGAATTTGAAAAGTTATTTACAAAGCAAAGGGTGGAACTAACTTTATAAAATTTAACAAAGAGTACATTTCATAACTAACAAAAGTAAGGCTAAAACATTCCCATACCTGGCATCCAGAAGTAAAGGCTTATAACAAAGACATATCAATTTGCCTTGCGTATAACTCGCGACTAAATAAAAAGAAAAGCCACGACATTGTTAACTATATTACAGAGACATTACAAGGTGGACCTTCCTGTAGCAGAACTAATGGCCGACGTTCTTCTCGAATATTCTATGACTTAGCGAAATTAACGGACCAGATATACATCAGCTGTTTAGATTTCAGATTAGCTGTCGCATAACAACGACCTCTGCACAGGTATGCACGCATGCAAAAAAAGAAAGTACTGATACCGTACAGAGTCGGTACCCAGTGGAGAAAGGAGTAACTACTTGGAAAGGTCGGTAAGGGTAGATGCAGAAAGGTTGTAAACTGTCGGTAAGAAAGAAGATTTAATATCGCGGAAGGCTAAAAACGTCACAAAGTGGATGGATAAATTGACCAGTTTGTTTTGTATCCAACTTCCACGGATCAGAAGAATCTACTGCCAGACGAAGGAACAAAGGAGGAAAAAGTTAGATTTTCAATGTCCTTCAATAATTGTGAAAGAATACCTGTGGATCTTGCTGATCAACTACGCCAATAAGTCTGGAAAATAAGTTAAGTGATGTGCAGTATACACCATATGTGGGTCAGAGGCTGATGGTTAAAGTAAGAAAAACACAAAACCGTTCTGTGCCAAATACGCCTACTACCTGTCAGCCTAAAAGAGTAAAAATAAGTACATGGTCTGTCAACAATGATGTAAGATTTTGTAATAATGGAGTTTATTATATTGAGTTCACGTTAAAAAAAGATATGTGGGACAAAGAGTATTGAATCAAGACCACGTAACGTACAAAGCATTCTTATGCACAGGTAAAAAATGTTTCAAAGAAAATTCTAAAACAATAATTTCGACGAAGATTTTCATGTTGTGTAAATATCAGATAATAAAACACAATATCTGTTTTGAGATTACACTTATTCCCGTCGGTGACATAAGCCCCAAATCCCTTTTCCTCAAATTATAGCCATGCACAGTTTTTTTCTGGTAGATATTTTAAAATTAGTAGCATTAAGCTCATTTGTTTTATTAATATTTATCTTGTTATCTTTATGTGGTCTAGAAAGAGTTAGACACAAAGTAAAAATTCATAATAGTTGTACAAACATTTAATAAATTTGTAGCGAATGAGTTGCACTTAAAGCTATCCATTTCACATTTCGTTGTATAATCATCCATTGTTAATCCATTACTTTGAACACAAAATGACAGCTGTTAAAGGAAATGCCAGTGAGAAATGGACTACATGAAAGTTTAAAGTGGAAAGCTGATTGTTGTACAAACATGAACCTCTTCAATCAGCTGAGCTAAGTAGTTTTACTGAAAAGATATTTTTAATGGATATCAACACTTTTCCAACACTTTTAAACAACAGTTTGGAGTCAACACTTTTTAAAATGTTTATATGCCTTTTATTTAAATTATTTGTAAGTTTCAATATTTTCCTCAACAATTTGAAGCCGTCCATTTAGATTTAGGATAAAAATCAATAAATCAAGCTTTTATTTACTTCAGTACATACATATTGATTGTGTACATGAAAAAGATACATATTTTGTCATTTAACATAGAATAAAAACATTTTAAAAATGTATTTACTTGTCCAAAAGTTATAATTTTTTATAAATAAATTTTGATCGAAATTGTACCGAAGCGTGGTAGTTTGAAAATTGACTAACAAAATTATGTTAGTCAATTTTGGTTTATTTTCGATCAGATACATTTCCCACACGAAAATGTTTTTACCCCTTGTCCCCACACATAATTCATGGTGCCAGGTTCGACTTGCCTGACACTGGATCCTGTCTCCTTTTGCGTGTGATTTTAAATCATGATAGTTTATTCCACAAAATCATCAAACGTCCCTGTTAAGCTATAGAACTGCCTAAGTAATCGCTTCTTTCCTTATCTTCTTTTAGGCTGCTCAGACGTTGAAGGTTCATAAAGGACATCCATACGCTTTAGTGAGTAAAAATCTCTTATTATACCGACGTTTCCTCTGGTGTAAGATGCCGTGGAGATATTTTTTCCTTCTTTTTCTAGACATTTACTTTACAGGCGTTGGCAAGATCTCTTTGAATGGTAGATTCTTCTGGAGATAATGAAAGTCGCATTGAGGAAGTAGGTTTTTCTTTAGAAGGGACAAATGTGCTAGGACTTGATAATTCCAAGGCGGAGGAATTTATGAATAGATCAACTGAATTTGGATGGTTTAATGGGTCTATTGTTGTTGAATCTGGATTTTAAAGATAATTTAAAGAAGTGGCAACTTTTTCAGTGGGAATAATATCAGGGTTATATGGAAGTAACACTGTTCATGTGAAGTCCTTGACTGCAGAGGCGACTGTTGTCTTCATGTTCCAAACTTCAGTAAATAAACTACAAAACCTGAGATGGTTTCTGTATTGTTTTAATTTTCAAAACCGTTTGGGGTCTTTAAAATATTAAGCTACAAGAGGTTTGAAAAATGCCCTGCCTAATTATTGCGTTGTATGTAAGCAGTGAGGTGGCAGGCCTACCATATTAATATCGTTTCGTCTTTAGAATTCTAGGGCTCACGTGTGAAATATGGTTCCCTAAAATTAGCAAGATTTTTCCAATTGGCTTACATTTAACGAAATATTTCATTAACGAAAAGATCCTCATTAAGCCAGCCAGAATCGATTATGTTAACTTCAGCTCCTCTTGGTCCTTCAGCTCTAAAATGTTTCTTTTCGACTTGAAAATTGCAAAAGGAGGAACAAAGCTGCCTCGTAAATTACAGTAAATTTCACCTCGTTCTTTGTTAATGCGACAACCTCACATTTTAATTTCAGGGTTACAATTTTGGCAGCGCGATTATTCAGTGGAAAACCGCTTTCACCCATATTAAAATGTCGTTCGGACTTGCTAATCATGTGGTTATCTACAACTACATGCCCTGAAATATCGAAGTATTTCTTAACTTCATATTCATTCATACCCTGTGCTCTTGCCCTACTCAAACTCTCAGGTTTCCTCAAACTTAAATTCTTATGTAGATTCATAAAGGCTCTGAACCGGTTCAAACTTCATCCTTCCATGGATTGCTGACACCATTCAGCTCCGCGAAGTCAAAAACAACCTTTCTAATTTCCAGTGGTGTTTATTCCAAGCCACTGTTCTTTAAATACAGAAAGTGATTAACCAATGAGCATTCTTTTCAGCCGACAGAACGGTAGGATGAGCGATTCTTTGGATATTGAGAAGGTTGCAGCCTGCCTGAAATAATCTAGCATGACTTACCCTACTGTTAAGCGTATCAAATGGTACTCCAAACAATTCCGATGCTCCTCGTTGTGAATGGCCTTCCATTACTGTTTTTACAGCAGAGTCCATCGCTTACTGGTTCCATGTCAAATAATATTCCGGTTCGTTCTTCTTCTGTGGCATCTACAGAAAATACAGAACAAATTTTGTAGTGCAAAATTAATAAAGTAGAATTATTATTTCAGTTTCAAACATTTACTTGGACTGTTTTGAAGTACATTTATCAAAAAGTAATTTTACAGTTAAACAACTTTTATAAAATTTTACAAATAATTCATAAATCAAATCTATCTATAGAAGAGAAATATAGAAATGTTGTTAAATTTTTACAAAAAAACAATAATTGTTATGATTAATAACAATATATTTCTTTTGGTATAGTATTATAACTTCAATACAAACTGAAACCTTCCTGATCGGACTTGTATCACATGATCGTATTTGTACAATTTTCGTGATCGACAATGTACCGTTTGTATCAGATTTACATACGTAGGCATTTGCAAATTTAATTCAAATTAGTTTTTTGAACAATGTGCATACTTATGTATTTTTGTAATATACATTAACTAGTGTTAAATTAGTTACCCTTTGTTGTATTTTATAGCCTCTGCACGATAAAACTTCCTGAAACTCGCAAACGGTTACTGCGCAGCACTGAACGAAGACTAAAGAATCACGGCCATATTGGAAAAAAACACTACCAACCTTATAACATAAAATATCCCTTCTAATGTATCGAGTGATAAAAATGTTACTTGATCGAAAATGTACCACCTATTACCACCCTAATACGTAGGCTGTGTGTACAGTTTTTGTGTAATTTCATTTATCAGTTAAAATTATATATTTATATATTGTTCCAAAGTGTTTCTAGTTTTATACAGCGAAGTTAATTTGCCTCTAATTAAATAGTATTAATGCAATATAAACCAACATTAATTTAGTAAAGGTTTCCTCGTCGAATACAATAATGGACAAATTTAACTAAAGAAATTGTATACCAAATTATAGTTTACAATCGTCTGTAAGAATAAATCATTGGTATTGGTCCAGGCTAGGCCTAACCGAAAATTATGTTTACTTATTGAAGCTCAATTTTCTGTTATTGTGTACTCTTTGATGTGGTGATAACAATATACATTCTTTTTCTTAACGTCTTTATTATAATGTATTCATTTTTGTAGTATCCAGGTCACTAATATATATAATAAAGTACAATACCTTTTATTTTTCCGTCAAGGACCTCTTTTTGTTGTTCTTTTGACGCGTTTCGGGACGTCTATCCCATCTTCAGAAAAGCCATATGTAGAGGTTGTCAAAACTTTAATAAAACACAACACATTTAAAAAAACTCAGTACATTGATGCGCATCTTATGGGAACCGGACATCGACTGACTGCACGCTATCGGTCCACGCTCTAATCTACAATTACTTGCCGCGGGCTTTCTGAATTCTTATCGCTGTCATATAGGGTGTTCGAATCGAAATTTAGCTGGTCGTTTAATAATCGGTGTTCATTATTCTTGTTTAATTCTTTGAAAGCCTTGTAAATTTCAAACTCTTCCAAGGCGTTCATAAATTTGCCTTCACTGCGAATCTTTATTGGTTTAAGGTTTTTTCCAAAATCTGAGTAACTGTGATTTTCGTCTATTGAGTGACGCGCGTAATTGGACTTGTTACCCGAAACAGTCTTTTTTGGCAGGTGTTCCTTGAAACGAACTTTGAACTCTCTTCCCGTTCGGCCTATATAGATTTTATCACAGCTATCGCACGTTAATTTATAGACGCCCGTTTGATTTTCTAACGGTCTTGGTTTTTGGGTTGGGAGTATTTTTTGATATTATTATTCGTGCGGAAGGCGATTGTTCTATTGATTTTTTTTAAGTGGATGAGATTACCTTGGGAAGAATGCTGTCATATTCTGTTGATACAAAGATTGACTTAGTTTTCTCTTTTAGAGGTCTTTTAGATTTATTTAAATGTTTTATGAGTAACTTGTCAATTATAGAGGCTTTGTATCCATTTTTTGTAGCGATATATTTAATTGGGTCAAATTCATCCTGGTAGTCCTGTTGTTCTAGAGGTATGGTTATTAATCTGCGGATCATGCTGTTGTAGGCGGCCATTTTATGAGATGCTGGATGGTGGGACTCTGAGTGTATGGTGATATCGGTTGTGGTTGGTTTAGTGTAAATACGGAATTTGAAGGTGTCCTGTTGCTTTACTATTGTTAAGGGTCAGCTCTAGTAAAACAGAAAGCAACCTGCGACTCATTATAGTGGCGGTAGGTTACACGGACATTGCTCAGCCTAAATCCATTTAAAACCCGCAATTATTCAAATAGCGTTTTTAAAAAAATACCAAACTCTTGGGGACAAAATTCTTCATCCGAATGGCTTGGTAATTTTTCGCTATATTTAATAGTTACAACGTAAAAAATATTTAAAATCACCCTATAGCGGCGGTAGGTTACACGGACATTGCTCAGCCTAAATCCATTTAAAACCCGCAATTGTTCAAATAGCGTTTTAAAAAAAATACCAAACTCTTGGGGACGAAATTCTTCATGCGAATGGCTTGGTAGTTTTTCGCTATAATTAATAGTGACAACATAAAAAAATATTAAAAATCAATGTTTTAAATTGTTAATAAATATTAAACAAAATATTTTTCTTAGTTTTTAAAAAGCCATTTGCATGCATATTGACCATAGCTTTAAAATGACATATCGTTTATAATTTTCCGATCAAAAATAAAGGAAAAATTTGGATTTTAATTTAACATTGGTCTTATGGAGTGTCAGCCAACATGGCCGACAGCTAGAGCCGACCCTTAAGTACAGAAAGTTTATGCTGCTTTCATTTTCAATTTCAAGCGTGAACTGTATCTTGGTGTCAATCGAGTTTAGGTAGTTTTTTAAGTTCTCGATTTGTCCGGAAGTCCCGTCAAAAATTATAAAAGTGCCGTCAACGTATCATGTATATTGTATGATTTTACTATGGAATTTATTAACATTAGACAGCAAGTACTCATTTTCAAAATGGTTTAAAAATATGTCTACCAACAGACCTGATAGTGGTGAGCCCATAGCCAATCCATCATTTTGTATGTAAAAATTGTCTTTACAAAATAAATAATTTTGTTTCCTCTAGAACAACAGGATTACCTGGATGAACTTAACACAAATATATCGCTACAAAAATGGATACAAAGCCTCTATAATTGACAAGTTACTCATAAAACATATAAATAATTCTAAAAGACCTCTGAAAGAGAAAACTAAGTCAATCTTTGTATCAACAGAATATGGCCTGTTAATATAACCTCTATATACGGGGTGATTCAGTAAAGCGTAGCGGGCTATGCAGATTCAGATTCTACATGCAAAAATAAGTCGAAAATGTAGAACAACATTTTTTCGATTTCAGCTTAGTTTAGCCGTAATCCGCCATTTTGTTTTTTTACAAAAACTCACTGCAACTCTGGAAATACATAAGATATCGACTTCAAATTTGGAATAAGCATTTTATATGTTACGATTAACAAGTGTAC
>JAGFPH010002865.1:59998-77739 GCA_018207615.1 Philaenus spumarius | reverse complement strand
ATCTATTTTGGTAAGGAAAGTTGTGTGATGTGCACACCAGATGTTTTAAACAAACATTTGATGTTTATAAGTAAATATTGGGCTTGACTTGATAAAATAAAACATGAACTCAGAATCTCACAACTACAGTAATACGTTTATTAACTCAAACGCTTTTCAACGACAAAGTCGCCATCTTCAATTGTGCACTAATCATTGACTGTTTGGGTTTGATAGTATCCTTATATATTACTAGGGGAAACCCCTGCGTGCTACGCACGCCAACCCCGTTGGGACCTTCTATAACATAATCATGTCATGTTTCCTTTATAATAAAGGTGTAGGATTAATAATAACCCCAAAGCTAAGATGGTAAAAAATGTTAAATGTTCAAATCAAATTATTTCGTATATGTTACATCAGCAGTTATAATAAAGGTCAAAAGAACCAGCAAGGCTCAGGTCTACACTTTAATAAAAACCTAACCGAAAAGTTAGAAATACAAATAATTGCCTAAGAGTTTGAAATCAGCTGTTAATGGAAATATTGGAGCAAGCAGCTGTTTTACCTGTTGTTTTATTCAATTTGTTGCTATGGTAATAAATGTAAATTCATGTGTTGGTTCATCAGTCTAGGCCTAATCTAAGATTGTTTTCGACTAAATTTACAAATATTGAAAGAAACAATGTTTTTATCAAAATGAATTATAGCCTATGTTATTCAGGGATAGTGTAGCTTTTTATTAGTAAAACTATTTTTTCAATCGGTTCAGTGGTTCCAGAGATTACCCCCTATATACAAACAAACAATTTTTTTTTACCTTTTTATAATACTAGTATAGATTCTCAAGGGTGTTTTTTTGTCGCTAAGCGATATCTTCCTTAATTGTTCATCTAAATTAATTATTCAAATATCATTTTAAAGCTCATGTTCCCCGCTATTGACGAAAAATAGACAAGCAGCTTTAAGTTCGTGTTTTCGTTACAAAAATGAATTAAAACAACTTTTATAGTGTACTTCATATGGTTCCTAATGGAAGGTGCCATCTATTAACGACCTGTTTCTCTTGCATGACAGCTGTTAACTAAGCTTGTTTACATTCTGAGATTCTTTGTGGAAACTGTTATTTATAAACCAGCGTAAATAAATAAACATAATTAACTGACTTATAGCCCAGTCGGTATAGATTAAAACTACCAGTAATTTGCAATATGGCTGATTTTTTTTTATAAGTACCTTAAAGTATGTACATTAACATAAAAAAAAGTTTACCAGTCTATCGATTTCCCAAAGTCGAAAAAAAATCGATTATCATTTTTTTCGATTATCCTTAATATTTCGAGCTATGATGAAGATAGAGAAAAATAAAAAATACCACCATGTAGGGGAGGTATTTTGCAATAAAAAAGGTCACATGTTTTTATTTCCTCCGAGCAATGGTTTGTCTGGAAAAAATTCGATAATGCAGGTATGTATTTTGCAGCAGGGGAAATCACTAAAAGGGGACATCTTATTCATATATAAAGCGTTGGCTCATTCTAAATTGACTTAATTTTATTATATCGAATTGAAACTTGACATAGGAGTTAAAATATATATTTTAAACATTTATGCTGAGTCTCAGCTTGTTATCTTGAAAATGAAACGATCTAGAGCCACTTGACTCATCAATGGGTTTCTCGATTTTAGAAGTTCCGGACCCACGAACTAATTTTAATCGGCTCCAGTTCAGAAAATTTTCAAAATATCAACCTGAAAGTTTTTTTATAAGTTAAATATATATATTCAAACAAGTTCAAGGAGTATAAATCTTTTTCATTATTTACTTTTAAAAGCACAAGTAAATTAAAAAAGTATAATTTTAGACCTTTTTAGATTTTTCATCAAAACGCTTGAGTTGATCAGCTGCAGATTTGTCATTTTTGAAAATATAGTTTTTAAAATAAGTATAGCAAAAAAAAATTGTATTTGTAACTTCTGTACCAATTTTAAAATCGATATGTTCAAAAATGTCGAAAATGGAGTCGTTAAATCCAAAAGTGTTATAGTTAAAACGAGATAGGTAAAACAGAAGACTATTTTCAAGCGCCTCGTTTTTAAAAATAACAAGAAAAAAATCGTTCATACTTACTAAGAATATTTATACTGGTGTACTCAACTTGTAAAACAAATTTGGTGTTGATATTCCAAAAATTGACGAAACTGGAATAGATTGAAATTAGTTCGTGGGTCCAGTACTCCTAAAATCGATAATCGAAATCGACTCCTAGATCGGGTCATTTTCAAGATAACAAGCTGAGACTCAGCATAAATGTTTAAAATATATATTTTAACTCCTACGTCAAGTTTCAATTCGATATATTAAAATTTGGCCAATTTAGAATGAGCCAACGCTTCATATATGAATGAGATGTCCACTTTTAGTGATTGCCCCTGCTGCAAAATACATACCTGCATTTTCGAATTTTTTCCAGACAAACCATTGCTCGGACGATATAAATAGGCCTACATATGACCTTTTTTGTTGAAAAATACCTCCCCTACACGGTGGTATTTTTATTTTCCTCTATCTTCATCCCAGCTCGAAATATTAAGGATAATCGGGGAAAAAATGATAATCGAATTTTTTTTCGACTTTGGGAAATCGATAGACTGGTAAACTTTTTTTATGTTAATCTACATACTTTAATGTACTTATAAAAAAAATTCAGCCGTATTGCAAATTACTGGAACTTTTGATCTAAAATTACCTCTACCGACTGGCCTATTAAATCAACGTGTTAAATCAAATAAGTGTAGGCCCACTCCTGACTTGCAAAATATTCGCACGAGTCAGCTAGTCTCTATTAATTAAATTAATTTATGAGCACTATATGAGCCTATAGAGGAAAAACAAAGAATACATTGTAAACATGTATAGATATAACTCGAAATTTGTAGCAAGGACTCTGACCTTGAGATGCGCAGTAAACCCGGAGTTCATTCGAGTGGTGGGGGACCAGGGAAGCTCAGTCGATTACCCAGCTTTGAACGGAACACTTCGGTCTTGAAGCAATTGTACGCGTTTCCAATAACATTATTGTCCGTGCACAAATCAATTTTTAATTTAACTATTGCTGTTTATTATTGTTATTTAGCGTTGTTTATTTTTTATTCTTTATATTTGTATAATTAGATTTAATGGAAGGTAGTGTCATATCCACTAAATTAATTGGAACAGCTGATATCAAATCATCGCGTACCTAATATTAATATACTCAATTTTAATACACTACTACCGATACTTTTACATGAATAAACGAACGCCTACTTATGTACTTTTTTAAATAGTAAGTTATAAGTTTATTTAATACTTTAAATAGTATCAAAATGTAGTTTTATTGTTACTCATGTTTATTTTTTTGTTAAAATAGTTATTTATCTATCGTTATAAGTTGTTTTAACGTTAATCATGAACAAGAAACAGGTCCGCGAGTGTTACCGACATCAGACAGACAAAAACTGAGATAAGGCTTGTTTCGGATTATTTGGTGTATGAAACGTACCGGTAAATAAACGAAAAATCACACTATTCTCAACAGTCTACAAAAAAACTCTTATTCTATTTATATATAGATATAAAAAGTCCCATATCTATACATTATTTACATGTTGCAAGTAATACAACACAAAGCTGTCGCGACAACTTTGATAGTAGGCAAGTTGGCCTATAAGTATTAACTTGATTAATTTTATAAGTAGAACGTAGTGTCCCTTCCCCTACAGCGGACGGCATCCCCACTTGCCTATATTCTTCCCTCCCTCCGGCGCATAGTAAAGTCCTTGCTAAATCTAACCAGCTATATATACATTGTGTGAATGCAGATATTGAAGTTGTTCGATAATACTGTATTTGGGAGCCGACGCCTTCTTCATTCATTAGTCCCTACCAATAATATATAATTTATTTATTCCGTGGTTATTGTCTTTGGTTAGGTAATGACATAATCCCATTATTAATATCGCTTTAGTCAAACTTTCGAGAGATGACGTCACGGAAGCCTTACCAAGCTAGCCAATCAGACACTTTGTTTACGAAAATACAAATAAAACAACTGCTACCGACATATTTTTTAACGTTTGATTTTATAGTTCAACAGAACACTTTGTTATTTGATAGACTTGTTTACTTTAAACCACATTCATGTTACCTTACGAGTTTACTACACTAGAAGTAAATGTAAGGAAGTTGACATTCCTGCTTTCACGTACTCCAATAACAAACGTTTCACTGCGCAAGGCCAAACCTGGAAAAACCTCTTAACTCCGTCCGACTCGACTAAAATTTACATAACAGTCGCAATAGTTACCGGCACTTTGTGCTATAATAGGACACTTACTTCTCATTATTACCTCCTGCACGGATATTTGCATGTAAATGTCATTTTAGATTATGAGTTGACATTAGAGGGACATTGTATTTTACAAATGCTTCATTTTCTTCCTACAAATTCTTGGTTTAAAAAAAACAGATTTTTAATCAGTTTTAAACCAAAACAATTTATGTTTGCAAGCACACATTTTTTGTTAAGACTAAAACGATTTGTATCTTTTTGTTGTATATCCCGCACGAAGAGGAGACTAGCTGCGTATATTAGGAGAGGTTTGTTGTCCTTCGCGGTCCCGATTTAAACAAAACATAACACGTTCATAAAACATACACACTCGTATTACTAGCTCTCCCCGTGTTAGAGAACTAAAATTGAGTAATGTGAAATGATTCTTGTAAAAGATTTTAAAAATGCGGTGTCAAACAATTTATTATGGACTTGAAGGGTACTTATTGGCCTAAACTTTCCATCAGGGACTGGGAGGGGGCGTCACAATAATTTAAAAACCCAAAAGTTGACAAATTTGAGATTTGAGAACCTATTTCAAACTGTGAATATTGTAGTAAAACATTTTACGCTTTACTAAAGTTCAATACCAGTACATTTTAAGTTAAGCAATTGACATTTTAGATGAAATAAAACAATAACACAAAATCTCACAACAAATACGTTTAATAAATCAAACGCGTTTCAACGACAAAGTCGCCATCCTCAGTGATAAAGCTACAAAAGCCTAACTATAACTCAAGCGGCTTTGTCGTTGAAACGCGTTTGATTTCTTAAACGTATTTGTTATTGTTTTATTTCATCTATATTGTTCTCACAAGTCCAGCTCATTATTTACTTAATTGACATTTTATCGATACAAAGTTGTATTTGAATAGAAAAGAAAATCACTGTTGTCCACTTCCAACATTAGCAACAGGTAAGTAAAAAGTTCAACAATATTTTGGAAATTTAAAATATTTCTGCACGAAATAAACACATCGTAATAATTTTAAATAATATTCCGGGAAATTTTGTTCCAACTATTGTTGCTCTCGCAGCACTGTCAGTGACAAAATTACTACTCACCACCCCCTCCATAGTATAGTTCGTTATTTCCTTTGCACATTAACCATGTGGTTTTATGATTTTCTTTTTTTACAAAAATCAGGTAATTTGTTCTGTAAACCGGTAAATTTTATGTTAAATTTTAGATTTTGTGCCCCCCCCCCCCCAGTGGTTTGTTGTAGTGACGTCCCTGCTAACCATTCTGTGTCTTGTATACCGTGTATATACAAATATTACAGAATTTTTCAAATTTTGTTGTGTGCGGAAATACCAGTAATCTAGCGAAAATAATCGGCTTTCCAAACTGTTTGCGAGTACCAGTAGTCTAATGTTGGATGTAATATTCCATTATTGTTTATGTTTCCTGATCCACAGGTATTTATTTTTAATTTTATTCATACATTGGGCTGAATTCGTATTTACTTCCTACCTGTTTATGTTTTTATGTGCTTATGGTGCTTGTCCAGGTTATTGTTCACATAATCATATTTGGCATCTAACAGCTGTTGCGTTTCCGTTACTCCGTTAAATTTTGTATTTGTTATTTAACTAAATTAAATTACAAGTGAAAAAACATAGACTAAGACCGGGAGTTGAACCCGGGACCTTTACTTTTCCGTCGTAATGCTCTGCCAACTGAGCTAACCTGATCGCTCCAGATATTGGTCGATGTTATCTCACTTGTCTTGTAAGGTCTTACTGCAATTATTGAATTGTATGGTCTTGGTCTATGTTTTTTCACTTGTAACTTAATTAAATATCCCTTGCTGAGGAAGTGTGTAAGCGGTAAAAAAATTAAATATTAATAATAACACCACTGAAAGCTGCGAAATAAGAATTGAGATTGTTTTCAATGTCGAATACACGAGGTATTCAGTCTGTTAATTCAATAATTGCACTAAGACCATACAAGTGAGATAACATCTACCAATATCTGGAGCGATCAGGGTAGCTCAGTTGGCAGAGCATTACGACGGAAACGTAAAGGTCCCGGGTTCAACTCCCGGTCTTGATCTAGGGTTTTTCACTTGTAATTTAATTAAATATCCCTTGCTGAGGAAGTGTTTAAGCGGAAAAAATAAAATATTTATTATTTAACGTTTCTACAAAACACAAAGGATAAATATAGGCCCATTAGTGGTGGAATTATAATAAAATGAATATAAATATTCTTAAAGTGAATAAGTGTTGATAGAATGATTATGACAGTTAATTGATTTGCAGTCTGAATTGCGTTGTAAAGCGGGAAATGTAAGTTTAGTATGATATGCACTGAGCAATGAGTATTTTTCAAATTACTTTTTTATTTTACATACAAACCGATAGTTTAAAGAAACTGAGCTGGGTTGCGGGAATAAATGATTGTTTCTAAATACCTGTAATATAATTTTGTATGTAATGTTGCATGATTATTTAGGTTAGAGGCTGCACTAGTTACAGAATAATGAACCTCGTATTTTTAATTTCACTCAAACATTAAGTTGTATTAATATTTACTTTCTATCTGTTGTTTTTTACTTCCCCTTTTCATGTTATTGTTTACATAACCCTATTACGATCTAACAGAAGTTGTGTTTTTACATCGTCATCAATATCTAACAGCTGTTATTGAAGAACTTCTTTACGAATGTTTCTCACTTTCACTTTAACTCATACGGATAAATAAAGAAAAGACTATATTGTTTTATCCTAAAAATAAACGGTACCAGATAACTGCCACATACTTTCTCCCAATTGAAACTTTGAGAAGGCTCAAGAGTATCATAGGATTTGTTTATTTAGAATTGCAAAAGTACGACATACCATGGAAAATAGGCCTATTAGATGCATGTAACACACATCCATATTATATTACAATATTATTATTATTGAAACTATTCGATCGATTGCGAACAAATTTGCACCAAACATGTCAATTAGGCCTGTATAGATGCACGAAAAAGTTTTGAAAAATTTGGAAAAACAACCCCCTTTTTGGCCAAAACCCCATAAAAATCAGTTGTTATTATTATTATTACCTAAACGAGAATTTTTAGAAAGATGCTGTTTTTTTGCATATATGGTAGGGTACATTAAAGGCTACAAATTAGCCAAATTTTATCACAATCGTTTTGAGAAATTTTGATTTTTCTGTTTTTTTTGGTAATTTTTGGAGGGTAAAACACATTAAAAATCAAGAATTTTGAAAAATGAAAAAACGTCTGGAGATATTTCAGAACTACACCTACATACCAAATTTCATCAAAATCGGACCGTTGGTATGGTCTCCAGCTCTGTACACATCCTAACAGACACACAGACACTCGGATAGACATCACCAAAAAACACTTTTTTGGGTTCAGGAAGCACCAAAAAAGATAATTCCACTAAAAATTCAAATTAGAAAATTTATACGAAAACAATAGGTTACTTTCTCCATATACTACGTATAGGGTGGGAGAAAGTAAAAAGGTATAGGAATGAAAATTGTCTTATGTAGATCGTGAGTGAATTTATACTCTAATATATTTTATTTAGCAAAATCTGATAAACAGTTGTTTTCTAAAATTCACTCTATAATATTACATGAATATTATATCTAGCGAATACTTGAACATCTGTAACATTTCTCCTGTAGACTTTATATACATGTTGATTAACAATACGAGATGAAGTCTGTAATGCTTATTCTAAAATTTACGTATAAGGAAATTACTAAATAACAAGTTGTTTGTGTGCATTTCTACTAGAATCATTACAGTTCGAATAAGTCATATATTTCTTAAGTAAACAAATTACCCTTTGGATCGTGTTTGCTCAGTGCTACTGTGGTCAACTTTATAACTGGTCAATACATTTGAAAATCTATTTTACCAAATTACCTCCGGAACAAATGTATTTTCACCATTGGGCCACGATAAATATCGTCCTGTTAAACAAATCTCAATTTTAAATTGACAAATTTCAACAAAAGTATTTGCATTTTGAAGTTTGTGTTAGAGGGGGCTGGGAAAGTGCAACATATTTCAAAAGTAGTTCTCCGTATGAATAGTGTACATTTGTAATGTATTTGTTAATTGTATGGATGTCTAGTGGTGAACGTGGAAAGTTTTTAAATGATCTGTATAAGCGAAACATTCAGCTTAAAATATAGGACTAACGTAAATTGAATTATTTGAGTTATAAATAGCGACCGGAGTAAACACAGAGGTTTCTTGTGAAGCAGGAAGGGTCCAATATCTGTGTTTATTTTAAAGATACAATTTTGAACACCAAATTTTAATTAAACACAGGTTGTTTCCGAACTCTCTACCAATACTTGTACGTATTGTTCCTGCTCCACAGACAATCTATATATTATAAAAGCCAAAACCCACTGACTCACTGACTCACTCATTACGATTTCTCAAAAACTACCGAACGGATTGGAATGAAATTTGGTATGTAGCTTCCTCTAGGGCCATAGGTGCTCAGTAAGAAAGGGTTTGAAAAAATTCGAAATTTTAGGGGAGTTTAGGGGGAGGATCAAAGTTATTAAAAAATGACTTCTTCAAAACTACCGAATGGATTTGAATGAAATTTGGTATGTAGCTTCCTCTAGGGCCATAGGTGCTCACTAAGAAAGGGTTTGAAAAAATTCGAAATTTTAGGATGGTTTGGGGATCAAAGTTATTAAATCACGATTTCTTCAAAACTACCGAACGGATTTTAATGAAATTTGGTATGTAGCTTCCTCTAGGGCCATAGGTGCTCACTAAGAAAGGGTATGAAAAATTTCGAAATTTTAGGAGGGGTTTGGGGGGATCAAAGTTACTAAAATCATAATTTCAGATCTTTTATTATTATGACAATAGTGCTTTTATTATTTAAGATCTATATATATAAAAGCCAAATACCACTCACTGACTGAACACTTAAAAAGAATACAATTACGTTAAAAAGACTGAAAATACCAACCACCACGGGCAACGCCGTACGGGTCAGCTAGTTCACTATATAATTATTAAAATGTTCAAAGTACTTACTTTTTCACACAACCACAATCTTTTTTTTAACGTAAACTTTTATCTCAAAAACAGAATGATACAGTAAATTGAAAAAGTCCCTGGAGTTTTATAACATAAACCACTTGATTCAAAATGTTGGTAATGCAACATAGTATGTTGGTAGCAAACCAAATAGTTTTTTCGCCGTAGGTCAAACGATAAAAAAAAACTGAAAACATAATTTCCGTGTACACAAGATCAGTCGAGAACCAAATGAGGTTTTGTAATTTAAATTTTGTTGAGTCATCATTTAAAAGAAACACAATCGAACGCAATTCGGTAAATAGGCCTTTACGTTATGAAGCTCCCTTCGAAATTTCAACTTGGTATCCTATATATTTTGAAATAACAATTGACAAGTGAAATAAACAAGATTGTTTGGGTGGAAAACTAACGACTTTTTGACATTTTAGTAACGCTATTGTGAGATGAGTTCTAAAAGTATTGCTAGAGAATTGCGAAACAACCTGAAAAACTATTTCAAATTAAGTTCACTTTCCAAGTATATTTCTGAATTTTTTTTAATAATTATGTTACGATATTATTTTAGCTTTAATTTAAACATGTTTTCCTGCTATCGATAAAAATACACATAAATGAATACCAGACTTACATTGGGATATGTTACACATAAACACAAATTTTGAACACAATATGTTTATTACCTAAAAGGTTTCAACAAAGTCCTCATCGTTGGTACTATACGAGCTACCAAAAAGATGCTGATATTATTGACGTAATAATAAACGATGGTTTTTGTTATAATTTTGTCTTATGAAACCGAAATATGTTTGTTCTAGATTATTTAAGTAGTATGTAAAAGGTAAACTTCAACAATACTAATACCGTGACAAACTACGTATTCTTACGTGTACTTCTTGTACAGAAAGGTTACAAACCGTTATAACTTCCAAAAACAGTTTACAAAATAAATTAATATAAACTATAGCATCATCCAATTTTACTAGTTACACTAATTTTCCTACAACTTCTTACTATACGCCATAATTATCAGATTAGCATTACATTCAGACAAATACTTACACAGGTCTTCATTGTAGACATAGAACTGCACCTGCTGACTGGGCTAGACTGTAGACAAGTGTCCTAAGCCTTGAACAATTATGTCCTGTTACCTGATAATAAATTCAGTAACCTTTTGATTTGCTTTATCGGCTAATAATGTGTTGGCTGGATTAATTGTCGCTGGGTGTGGCCTCTAGTGGGACTCTTTGTAATTACATTTCTTTCGACGTGTCTGTTACATTCACTTACATGACAGAACATCCTTGAACGGTTTCCATTAGTTTATTTGGTCCAGTGACAGTAGTTATGTTGATGGACAGAGTTGGAATTCCCTACGAATACCAGTTATCATGCCCTCAATTAACCTGTTTTTCAGGGAAGAAATGATATCGGTGGGAAAATTAGAGGATAGTGAAAGTACCGTCTGGAGCTCATACGATCGTCTAGATTCCAAATCGGAAGGAGATTAGGAAGGAGCGAAGCTGAGCCATCTCGTTATCTCGAGGAAAAAGTTTTAAATCAAATTTTTGAAGAAAACTATTCAAAAAATGTTTCGAGTTTTTTCTAATAAAAAAGTATCATATATATTAAAATACAAAATTTAAAATCTTCCGGAAGAACTTGTGAGACTTCCACTGGACCGATTTACACGCGGGTACTGTCAAATGAAAGGCAATAACCCATATATTTGCACATTTTACGTTAGATTTGTGTATCTGGTCAATCTATTTAACAAACAAGATTCAAAGTTTTCTTACGGCAATTTAACATATGGTAAAATTTCAACTTTGCACTTCTTTGAAGAGTTCACTTGAGGTTTCCACTGAACCGTTTTACACGCGGTTTGCTTTAAATGAAAGATCAATCATTCTATATTTGCACAATTTACTTACATTTTACTTTCTCACTATACTTTAGTATAGAGAAAGTATAGTGATCGCAAAAAAATAGATGTTGAGATTTTTGTGGAAATATCCGTTTTGGGACCCCCTGAGTTCAAAAAAGTGGTTTTTCCAAAATGTCTGTCTGTATGTATACAAAGCTAGAGCGAAAACTATTTGATCGATTTCAAACAAATTTGCACCAGACATGTCGAGTAGGCCTGTATAGATGCACGAAAAACGATTTTGAAAATATTTGAAAAACAACCCCCTTTTTGGCAAGAAAAAACCCAAGAAATCAGTTATTATTTTTTGATAAAAAAACGGCTTTAACGATTATGATAAAATTTTGCTTAGTTGTAGCCTTTAATGTAGGTACCCTACCTACCATATGCAAAAAAAACGCATCTTTCTACAAATTCTCGTTTGTAATAATAATAATAATAACTGATTTTGGGGTTTTTTTGCCTAAAGAGTTTTTTTTTTTTAATTTTTCAAAACCTTTTTTCATGCATCTATACAGGCCTAATTGACGTGTTTGGTGCAAATTTGTTCGAAATCGATCGAATAGTTTTATCTCTAAATAATAACAATAATATCAATTAGGAGATTTTTAAAATCTCCTACTTTAATATATCAAATCTCCTACCCCACCTACACAATTATGAAGTCACAGTGAATCTGTTTAATAATTTAAATATGTTTGTGAGAAAGTATGTGCCAGTTCCTGGTACCGTTTATTTTAAATAATTTCTTTTAGAATGTAATAAAAGAACGTTTTTAAACATATTTTATCAACATTTTAAGTTTCCCTAACCAGCTGGTTATTAAATCACGTGATTGTGCATCTAGGAACAAACAATTGTAGAAAAAGATCTGATTCAGCTTGCTTAGAGAAAATCATTAATGGCCAATATCTTTCAACGAACAAATTCACAGGATCATAACAGCAGTGATACCAATAAATAAGAAACATTATGAAAAACTAAAATACGACAATTGAAAGATGAAACTTATAACATTCAAAGATGTGCTCGAAAACATAAATCATTTGTGTATGTTGCCGTTAAGGCAGGTAAAATAAATTAAACATAATTTTAGGTTAGGCCTAGGTCTGATGAAACAACTTCTTGAATGTATTTACAGTCATTACCATAGAAACCAATTGAATAAAATAACAGATAAAACAGTTGATTAGGATGTCCTTTAAGTTAGGCCTATACTGAACCAACACATGTTTCAACACACACAAACCAATAAAAACGTACATTAAGGAATTTAAAAATAAGAAAAACTATGTTACATCCTAATTAAAAAATAAATAAGACATATAGTAGGCATATTTATTGATAATATACGGTAATTGATAGTAAGTAACTTTTTGGTTGGGGTTTTTATTAAGTGTACACCTGAGCCTTACTGGTTCTTTTAACCTTTATTATAACTGTTGTTATAAAACATACGAAGTAATTTGATTTGAACATTTAACATTATTTACCATCTTATCTTTGGGATTATTATCCATCCTACAACTTTATTGTAAAGAAAACATAACACGATTATGTGTATAGAAGGTTCCAACGGGGTTGGCGTGAAAAGCACGCAAGGGTTTCCCCTAGTTATAAATAAAAATCGAAGAAACGTACAAAAAAGTATTATTTGTTAAACTGTATTTATTAACGGGGTTTAAAATACATATACACTATGACCGTGCAACGTCCACTCAGTTTCCAGATCTCGTAGCGTAAGTGTACGATCCTGTCTCATCGCTGACATGCACGTAGTTCGTCTGTCTGCCTCCCGAAGTAGTAGAGCATGATGCATAGCTGCGTCCACCCTTTCCTGTGGCACTGCCGAAACTACTAGCGAAACTCCTCGAACCTGGTCCTCCAGATCTGAATTCAAAACCTCGTCCGCTATTAATCCCAAGTAGTGGTGGAATTTTCGGTACGGAAAATGTAAAACTGTATTCTCCTAATGGATTAGTCATTTTCTTTATTTATGATGACCTGTTCATAAAAATTATTTGTTTTATTTTCCAAAAATGTTCTAACAAAGTTTAGTTTTAAAAAGGTATTCATATTGTATACAAAATAAAACAATACAGAAAATAGTTCAGTATAAAATGTACAAAACTTCAGCTCTCTAGCTTTAAGGAAAGTATAACAATTATTATTTATTGTTTTAGGGGTTTTTATTATATTTCCACCCCTTAGCAGAAGTAACAAAATTTTAAACTGGGTTATTTTTTTGTATATGTATCTTGTAAGAAATAAATGTATGCCTACTAAGTATCGGCCTATACCTTTAAGAAAAAGTATAAAATGTATATGTATTGTTTTTAGTTGTTGTTATCACATTTTCACACCTTAGCAACAAATAACAAAAGGTAAAACTTGATTAATTTTTATATGTTTTTTCAAGAAATAAATGTACAAAATTTAAGCTTCCTATCTTTAATGAAGCATAACAAGAAATATTTATTGCTTTAGGGGTTGCTTCAACCCTTAAAGGACAAATATTTTTAAAAAATTCCATATTGTGCCTCTAGCACAATATGTGTACCAAATTTCACGTTCCTAGGCGGTATTCAATTAATATTTATGATTTTAGGGGTTGTTACTACATTTTCACCCCTTAGCAGCAAGTAACAAAAAGTAAAACTTGATTAATTTTTGTATGTGTTTTCAAGAAATAAATGTACAAAATTTAATCTTCCTGTCTTTACTGAAGTATAACAACAAATATTTATTGCTTTAGGGGTTGTTTCAACCCTTAAAGGACAAATATTTTAAAAACATTCCTTAGTGTGCCTCCAGTGCCTATGAGGAATATGTGTACCAAATTTCACGTTCCTAGGCGGTATTCAATTAATATTTATGGTTTTAGGAGTTGTTACTACATTTTCATCCCTTAGCAGAACTTGACGAAATGTAAAACTTTATATTGTTTATATGTATCTTGTGTGAAACAAATGTACAAAATATCAGCTCTCTAGCTTTAGGAAAAGTATAAAAATGTATATTTATTGTTTTTAGGGATTTTCAGATTTTCACCCCTTAGCAGCATGTAACTAATGTAAAACTGGTTTACTTTTGATAAGTTTTTTTTCAAGAAATAAAAGTACAAAATTTAGGCTTGCCATCTTTAAAGAAAGTATAACAAACAATATTTATTGTTTAGGGGTTGTTTCAACCCTTAAACGCCAAGTATTTTAAAATCCTTTCTTATTGCGTCTCTAGCGCCTATGTGTACCAAATTTTACGTTCCTAGGTGGTATTTAAAATTATTAATATGTATTGTTTTAAGAGCTGTTACTATATTCCCACCCCTTAACAAAACGTGACAAAATGTAAAACTGATTTAATTTTTCTATTTATCTTGTAAAAATAAATTTACAAATTATCATCTTTCTAGCTTTAAGGAAAGTATAAAAATATATATTTATTTTTAATTGGTTTTTCTCACATTTTCACCCCTAGCAGCACGGAATGAAATCTAAAACTAGTTTACATTTTATATGTGTATCTTTTAAGAAATAAATGTACAAAATCCAGCTTTCTAGCTTTAAGGGAAGTATAACAAACAATATTTATGTTTTTAGGGGTTGTGTCAACCCATAAAGGCCATATATTTTCTTAGTGCGCCTCTATAGCCTATGAGCAATAAGTGTACCAAATTTCACGTTCCTAGGCGGTAGGGATTTTGAGATACTGTTATCAGTGAGTGAGTTTGTTTTCGATGAAGGAATTTCACTATCGGTCCATTGCGTCGTTATACACAGAAAAGTATAGGCCTACAAATCCAAAATGTTGACTTGTTCAACATCCAAAGCGTAGGCAATAATTACTTTGCAAGACCAATAAAATCGATTAAGTTGGACACATTTCCCCCTGGTACTCTTTGTTTGATAGTTTTCACAGTTATACCATAGGAAACCATCCTACAAAAAATCACAATTGACGTTTTTTACTAGTTATTCTCATTTAAAACTTTTAAAATACCACCATTTTGAATTGAATTATTAGAACAAGTTGTTTTTTAACTTCCCGCTAAGAAAATTGAAAATTTTCTAAAATCGGGAAGTTATTGGTTTCACCCCGTTTTTCGAAAATCGAGTATTCATCAGATCTCGACGTTTTGAGGTCCTAGGAATCTTCCCTGACCACTCCCGAGAGGGTGTCACCCTGTCTGTATGTGTGTGTGTGTGTGTGTGTGTGTGTGTGTGTGTGTGTGTATGTAAGTATGTGACCCGCTTATAACTTTTGAACGGCTTAACCGAATGGAACCTACCAAACGGCGTTCTAACGAGTTCCATCAAACTTAGATTTCCTGAAAATTTCAACTAATTCGGACCGGTAGGTTCTGAGAAATTTCGAAAAAACTAAGAAATACATTTTTTTCAAATCAGGTTTTTTTCGAATAACTTTTAAACGGCTTTACCGAACAATTCCAAAATCTAATCAGCTTTTAACCTTGAAAAGCGACGTCGATCGCTACCAGTCCGGTCAAAATCGGTTAATTCGTTCGTGAGATATCGTGAACGAAAGAAAATAAAAAAAAGTGTTTTTTCTCAATTTCTCCGAAATTTTTCATCAGAAAAATTTTTGTTGTCGATTCTTTCAATGGACTCGAAAAACTGCATCGATTGCCGCAAATCGCATAAAAATCGGTTGATTCATTCGCGAGATATCGTGAACGAAAGAAAATAAAAAAAAGTGTTTTTCCTCAATTTCTCCGAAACTTTTCATCTGAAAAATTTTGGTTGTTGATTCTTTCAATGGAATTAAAAAACTGCATCGATTGCCGCAAATCGCATGAAAATCGGTTGATTCATTCAAAAGTTATGGCAGTTCAAAATTTCCAAAAATAGTGTTTATCAAACTTTCATCATACTTTTGTAATTAAACTTAGCGGGAAGTTACAGGGATGGCCTTTAGGGTCAATCGTTTTCCAATTTTTTTTTTTCAATTTAGGTCTTTACAGTGATGCAACTTTACAGTATAAAATTTCAACTCAATCTGTTTAGCCGTTTTAGAGTTGGAAATTATTTAGTAAAAAAAGCTGATGGCTGTTAAAAGAAGCACTTATTATGTTTTTAGGAAGTTGTTTCCCCCCCCCCTGAATTATCTCCAAGCATTACAGAATCCCCCTGTATTATACGGAGTTTATAATTATACTAGTAATCCTCCGTGAAAAATCACAGGCAGATTAATTAGATACACATCAGAAATAAATAATTTAAAAAATGTTATTTAAAAACAACAGACTTGATCTAGTTTTAACTACCATCGATGACGGGGATTTTTAACTCGGTAAATGTATATAGTTATAAGGATGATACAACTTTAGGTCTATTTGTTGAATTGTTTTATTTATGGGCCTATAATATTCCTACCTTGCTGACGGGTTTTTTAACTCGGTAAATGTGTAGCCCTACAATAATTATAAAGATCATAAAACTGTAGGCCTATTTGTTAAATTTTTTTATTTATATTCATAATAATATATTTAAATAAAGATAAAAAATATTATCTTTTAATTGTTTTTATTAGCGAATTTCCATAGGAAAAATGAGCTATTGCAGTGGCCCTTATGGTGAGACCCAAGGTCGAGAGTAGCAAATGAGCACCGATCATGGTCCCCAGAACACGTTTTGGGCTGTCATTAAAATTCATATATATATATATATATATATATATATCCCTATATATATATATATATATGTATTCGCACTCTAGCGGTCGCATTTTAAGTCCGATTTGGTCCAAATTTGGTACACATGTTGCTTGTGTAAGTGGCTCGGACGAGTTCGTTAGCCAAAAAAATCCAACAACCGAAAGTAAGTTTTTTGACCGGAAGTAACTATTTTTTGAGATTTTTACTAAGAAAATGAATGTTTTTTAGAGTTTTTTCTAAAAATATAAATGTAAGATGTTATTCTGCACATTTTGTTTTTTTACACGACCTTATAGCTCGCTTGGTTCCCCCAAAATCGATCAAAACGTGAAATACCATACAAGTACCCGGTTCAAAGCCATGTGGTGGATTCTACCGTGGGGCTGGCGTGCGAAGCACGCAATGCTTTGTGTGTTGAAAATACCCCTAATACGAGGTTTGGCGTGCGAAGCACGCAATGCATTGTGTATTGAAGACAATCCCAGTATGTGGAATGGCGTGCGAAGCACGCAATGCATTATGTATTGAAGACAATCCCAATATGTGGAATGGCGTGCGAAGCACGCAATGCTTTGTGTATTGAAGACAATCCCAATATGTGGAATGGCGTGCGAAGCACGCAATGCATTGTGTATTGAAGACAATCCCAATATGTGGAATTACGTGCGAAGCACGCAATACATTGTGTATTGAAGACAATCCCAATATGTGGAATGGCGTGCGAAGCA